>JAWNLL010000237.1:0-154518 GCA_035042425.1 Drosophila flavopinicola | reverse complement strand
GACCATCAAAGTTTTTGTTAGTACGTCAAAATGGTCAAGGGAAAGGAATTAAGTGTGGTTGAGAAGAAAATAATATTATATCTTCACAATGAAGGGCGATCTACCAATTATTATTGCCAAATGTTCGATAGAATTCGTACCACTATCCGAAGTGCTATACAGCGTTTGAAATATCGCGGTAGATTGGAAAATATCCAGCGTTCTGGACGTCCGAAGTCTTTATCTGCCAGAGAGGAGAGGAAAGTTCTACAGGAAAACAGGAATAACCCACATATTTTTGCTCCAAAAATAAACGATATTCTCCAAACACAAGCGTATGTGTTGAAACTGTCCGCAGGGTGCTCCGATCAAAAGATATACATGTACATGTCGAGTTTTCAGAAAAAAATTATAATTTCCACTTTAAATTTTACAAAGAGATTATCTATTGATAATTGCTACAAAATACCACCATTTTCACTCTGGGAGACTATCATATTCATCGACTAGAGCAAATACAAAATGTTTGGCTCTGGCGGTCGTCACATTATATGGCGTAAGCCTGGATACGCGTTTAATCCTAAAAATACAACAGCAACTATAAAGCACGGTGGAGGTTCAGTTATGGTTTGGGGCAATATGTCTACACGTGGTATGGGCAAATTGGTTTTTGTTGATGGCATTATGAACTCTAATGTGTATCTTAACATATTAAAAAAAAAATGTGGCCGTTACTGGCTCCAAAATGGGATTTGAGCGTGGTCAATTTCTGTTTCAACAAAATAACTACCCAAAACACACTGCTTGGCAGTACAAATGTGGATTTTATGCAACACTAAATAGTCAAAGGCTCCCCCACAGAGTCCCTACACAAATCCCATCAAGAATCTATAGTCATATCTTAAGCTAAAAGTTAGATAGAACCATATTTCTTCAAAAGTAGTCTTAAAGCAGGTGCAGCAGGATGAATGGTCCAAAATAGGTCCCGAATATTGCCGTAAATTGGTGGAATCGATGTCAAGACGCTTGAAGGTATATATGACAGCAAGGGACACAAAAAAATAATAACTTAAGCTGCATTACCTAAATTTTCGTAACATAAGTAAATATATATAAGAGCGATGTATACTTTTGTGACATGATAATATGCGTTTTTTTAGATTTGTTGCTCTATTTTGATAACTGTAAATCGTTTTCTAATTATACTCTGATACCGAAGGTACTCATAGTATATTGGTTTTATCGAATGTCCGTCAGGCCGTCCGTCTGTCCGTCTGTCTGTCTGGATGAACGCACGTATTTCCGAAACGATATTAGATAGACTCTTGAAATCTTTTGCGTTATGATTATAGCTATCAGCTTCAGATCAAGTTTATTCCAAATTTATGCCACGCCCACTGGGAGGCTGGCAAATCGATAACATGTCGATACACCTCAAATCACAAATCGATTAAACGTGAATATCCCACAATTTTGAAACTAGAGTAATCAAATTTGGTAGGTATATTGCTGGTGACCTCCCGAAAAAATTGGATCCTAGGTTAATCGGCCACGCCCATTATTACGCCCACCAGCCCCCCTCCAAAATTAATTTGAAATGCTTATATCTCCCGCAGTTTTAGAGCTAAAGTCACCATATTTGGAATATATATTACTGGTGACGTCCTCTACAGATTACAGAAACAAAATTTCGATCACGCCCACTCCCGCCCCCGTAATCGCGAAAATCGATATTCATGAATGCACAATTCGATAACACGTGTATATTTCCCGCAATTTTGAAGCTAGAGTCCCCAAATTTGGAATTTAGACTAGGGCTGACCAGCCCAAAAGATTGCGTCCTGGATTTTCCGGCCACGCCCACTAGAACGCCCCCCAGCAACCCGCGCCCACGAAACACGGAAGCCTATATCTCGCACAGTTTAAGAGCTAGAGTCACCAAAATTGGGGGATAGACTTATTGTCAGCCCCCCTAAAGATCGGCAAAA
The DNA here is from genome assembly GCA_035042425.1 of Drosophila flavopinicola. NCBI lineage: Eukaryota > Metazoa > Arthropoda > Insecta > Diptera > Drosophilidae > Drosophila > Drosophila flavopinicola. The sequence goes on along the minus strand of JAWNLL010000237.1, from coordinate 152,551 downwards.
ATTTTTGGGGCCACGCCCCCTCCCGCCCCCAATAATCGCGAAAGCTTATATCTTCCACAGTTTTAGAGCTAGAGTCAAGAAATTTGGAAGATAGACTTCTGGTCACCCCCTCTTAAGATCGACCATGCCCCTCCCGTTCCCAAAACTTGGAATGCCGATTTCGGGTCACCCAAACACCAGCAAAAATTTTCTGTTCACTTGCTTTCAGCTGTTCTTAAAATGGTATCAGAGTATTACGCAATCGGCTCCGCCCGACTGCAACGTTCTCACTTGTTTTTCTTTTGCATTGCCTTTCGTAAACATCAATCTACGAGTGCAGTGAAAAAAATATAAAAAAGTAGTTGCTAAGATGGTGAAATACTTGGGTTTATGCTCCATATGCTTAGCAATGAATACTTTAGTGATTCACTGTAAGTATAAACACATGATTAAGACTTTAATTGGTTTCGCATGCATTTTGTAGCACGCTTTACATACGCATGTTGCCTTGACTCATAGTATAATTCTAGACTTTATAATGCTGATATATAAGATTATATAATATATAATCTTATATATATAAATATGTGGTTGTATAATATTATATTTAATTTACGATGTGTACGTTTTTGCAGATAGGCCGGCAAATCGCGGCCGTTATGGTAATTTCAATAATGACGAGCGATTCGATCGTAATCAGGATCGTGACCGCGGGCAGCGCGAGGGCAGCTATGGCAACCAGTCGCGTGATGCCGATCGCTACAACAACTTCAGTCGGCATCGTGACCGCGAGCGTAACCACTACAATCCCAACCAGCAGCAGCACGAACGTCCGAGTGGCGTTGCAATGGGTGCCATCGGTAACAATTCAATTATGATGCAAAATTCCAATATGCCTGCTAATAGTTTGGACATTGCAGATGATACGGAGCGGCCACGACTGCAGTTAAAGCCACGGACAATTGCAGCACCGATTAACGCGGTGGCTGAAACCAAACAATCGGCTTCCATTTTTGGCAATGCCAAGCCGCGCGAGGAGAAGCTTAAAGAGCTACAACAGAACATGAATCATAATGGCGATAATTAGGGAGTACTGGTGTTATTAATATGCCTAAATGATATTTAAAGAAAAAACAAAAAGAGAAAAGTAAATAAAACTGAAAATCATAGGGGCATATATCAGTTGTGTGAAAGAGCAGCATGCATCTAATAATTTGAACAGAAGCGTAAGAGAAAGAAGAGAAAAGAAACACATAATTAATATTATACGATATATACTTATATACATAAAACACTTGGCTGGCCGGCACCTGTCAGCCTAAGCACCAAACTTAATAAAAACAAACAAAACGAACAACAAAGATACAGTAACAAATCCGCAGTAACAAGCTATATTGTATTGTATTCTCCATGTGAAAGTTGCGAAAAGGAGAAAACACATCGATAGCATCAGCTACAACTACAACACCAAGAACAATAACCACAACAACAATGGAAAATCTTTAAATGTTAGTCTGTAAGCTGCGGTAAAGTTAGAGCTGCGCAGAAAACTATGCTATATACGTATAGCCCATGTATGCGCGCTTCTATGTGTTAGTTAAGTTATGAAAATATAAACTAACAGAAACGTACTGTATAAGCAAAAAGGAAAAAAAAACAAAGAAAAAACCGAATAAAAACGACAAAAAACAACAAATTTAAATTTGACAAGTGGGGAAGGATTATCTTCGGCGTGCCGAAGACTTTATACTCTTTTCGAACCTTTAGGCAATTTTCACTCTGCCAACTGCACCACCACTGAAATTTCGTATGCTGTAAAAAACCATTTTATCGCGTGACATTTATTTTTTTTGTATCATGAATTTAAATTTTTCTTTTAAAATATTAAATTCAAGCTATTTTATATTTGAATTTAGAAATTAAGTGAAAATATATTGGCGTCGCGACCGGTATTTGATTATCGTCCTCCCGTTTGTCAGCGCAGCACGATACCACTTACACCACCAAACCGTTTTGAAAATCGCTGACTAATTCGTTTATAGCGTTTTGTTTTTGTTCTAAGACATTGGTAGGAAATGAATTTGATTACGGTTACTTTTTTTTTAAAAGGAGAATAAGAAAAAAAGAAAATAAATGATTAGTCATCACTGAGAATCGAACCTTCGAACTCGCGTTTGTCAGCGCGTCACTTTACCACTTACTCAACCAAACCGTTTTGAAGATCGATGAATCGCTTGAAGAGCAGACTGTTAAAAACTTACTTGCTATTGGCTTCGTATGATCGTATGCACCTGTTCTTTCACAATATTAATGATGCATATCTTCGCTATTTATGACTGAATCGTTTTGCAATTTTACCCATTGATGAGTTAAAATGATGTTCAAGTGTACAAGGAAATTGAAAGCAATTGCTTTGAAAACATCGGATTTATGGCCAAAACCGACTTAGAGTTGTATGGCAGCTATAAGATATAGTGGTCCGATCCGGCCGGCTCCAACCAATGTGTTGTCCCGTTGAATAATAAGTGTCTGTGCAAAGTTGCATCGCGATAGCTTTGAAAACATCGGATATATGGCCAAAACCGACTTGCAGCTGTATAGCAGCTATAAGATATAGCTGGTTTCGACCAATGTGCTGTACATTTGAGTAATATGTATGTGGGCAAAAGTTTCATCGCGATAGCTTAAAACCTGGGGGACATATACCATACAATTTATCACCCAGCTTGCAATGCAATTCTAATTGCAATCATAGACAATATCATAATTTGATTCACACTAGAGCGCTTAGCTTGCAAAGCAATTCTTATTGCGATATTAAATAATATTCACTCTTAGACTGCTTTCAACATTTTCAATCACTATTTTCAACTTATGCGCAATTGTAGCTTTTATAAACATTAACATTGCCCACTAGCTTGCAAAGCGAATTCAACCACTTTTGATTAAGGCGCAGTTGCGGCTCTTATAAACATAAACTCATCAGCTTAAGATTTAAAGTAAACACATCTATATACATCAAATCTAGTTCTAATTTGGATATTGAATAAAGCGGACGCGTTTCGTTCCTACAAAAAAACAAAATAAATTTTTTTTTCAATTGAATTTTTAGTGATTGGCGGGTGAAACAAAGTGCCGTTTTTCAATATAAAAGGAGATTAGGTCTCCGACTCAACCAAAAGAACTCAATCAAAGTAAACATATAAAAGAAAAGTTTCAAAACCAAGCATTAAATATTTCCTACAATTGGAAATAAAGTGTGCCTCTTCCAAAAGAAACATATAAAAGAAAAGTTTCAAAACCTTAAATAACTTACAAGTGAATTTAAAATTTTTTTTCCTAATAATCGGAAATAATATATTGTGCTTTTCCCAAAAGTGACAAATCAAAGAAAACGTCACAGAACCAGAAATAATGTAAAATTGTATTTAAAATATCCAAAAAACAAACATATAAACAGTGTATTAAAATAATTCATACGTGACAAATTAAAAAAAAATATCGAAGAACTTAAAAAAAACAAGTGGGAAAGGATTATCTTCGGCGTGCCGAAGATTTTATACTCTTTTCGAACCTTTAGACAATTTTCATTCAGCCAACTGCAGCACTTTCATATGCTGTAGTAATTCATTTTGACCATCAAAGTTTTTGTTAGTACGTCAAAATGGTCAAGGGAAAGGAATTAAGTGTGGTTGAGAAGAAAATAATATTATATCTTCACAATGAAGGGCGATCTACCAATTATTATTGCCAAATGTTCGATAGAATTCGTACCACTATCCGAAGTGCTATACAGCGTTTGAAATATCGCGGTAGATTGGAAAATATCCAGCGTTCTGGACGTCCGAAGTCTTTATCTGCCAGAGAGGAGAGGAAAGTTCTACAGGAAAACAGGAATAACCCACATATTTTTGCTCCAAAAATAAACGATATTCTCCAAACACAAGCGTATGTGTTGAAACTGTCCGCAGGGTGCTCCGATCAAAAGATATACATGTACATGTCGAGTTTTCAGAAAAAAATTATAATTTCCACTTTAAATTTTACAAAGAGATTATCTATTGATAATTGCTACAAAATACCACCATTTTCACTCTGGGAGACTATCATATTCATCGACTAGAGCAAATACAAAATGTTTGGCTCTGGCGGTCGTCACATTATATGGCGTAAGCCTGGATACGCGTTTAATCCTAAAAATACAACAGCAACTATAAAGCACGGTGGAGGTTCAGTTATGGTTTGGGGCAATATGTCTACACGTGGTATGGGCAAATTGGTTTTTGTTGATGGCATTATGAACTCTAATGTGTATCTTAACATATTAAAAAAAAATGTGGCCGTTACTGGCTCCAAAATGGGATTTGAGCGTGGTCAATTTCTGTTTCAACAAAATAACTACCCAAAACACACTGCTTGGCAGTACAAATGTGGATTTTATGCACTAAATAGTCAAAGGCTCCCCCACAGAGTCCCTACACAAATCCCATCAAGAATCTATAGTCATATCTTAAGCTAAAAGTTAGATAGAACCATATTTCTTCAAAAGTAGTCTTAAAGCAGGTGCAGCAGGATGAATGGTCCAAAATAGGTCCCGAATATTGCCGTAAATTGGTGGAATCGATGTCAAGACGCTTGGAGGGTATATATGACAGCAAGGGACACAAAAAAATAAAAACTTAAGCTGCATTACCTAAATTTTCGTAACATAAGTAAATATATATAAGAGCGATGTATACTTTTGTGACATGATAATATGCGTTTTTTTAGATTTGTTGCTCTATTTTGATAACTGTAAATCGTTTTCTAATTATACTCTGATACCGAAGGTACTCATAGTATATTGGTTTTGTCGAATGTCCGTCAGGCCGTCCGTCTGTCCGTCTGTCTGTCTGGATGAACGCACGTATTTCCGAAACGATATTAGATAGACTCTTGAAATCTTTTGCGTTATGATTATAGCTATCAGCTTCAGATCAAGTTTATTCCAAATTTATGCCACGCCCACTGGGAGGCTGGCAAATCGATAACATGTCGATACACCTCAAATCACAAATCGATTAAACGTGAATATCCCACAATTTTGAAACTAGAGTAATCAAATTTGGTAGGTATATTGCTGGTGACCTCCCGAAAAAATTGGATCCTAGGTTAATCGGCCACGCCCATTATTACGCCCACCAGCCCCCCCTCCAAAATTAATTTGAAATGCTTATATCGCCCGCAGTTTTAGAGCTAAAGTCACCATATTTGGAATATATATTACTGGTGACGTCCTCTACAGATTACAGAAACAAAATTTCGACCACGCCCACTCCCGCCCCCGTAATCGCGAAAATCGATATTCATGAATGCACAATTCGATAACACGTGTATATTTCCCGCAATTTTGAAGCTAGAGTCCCCAAATTTGAAATTTAGACTAGGGCTGACCAGCCCAAAAGATTGCGTCCTGGATTTTCCGGCCACGCCCACTAGAACGCCCCCCAGCAACCCGCGCCCACGAAACACGGAAGCCTATATCTCGCACAGTTTAAGAGCTAGAGTCACCAAAATTGGGGGATAGACTTATTGTCAGCCCCCCTAAAGATCGGCAAAAAATTTTGGGGCCCCGCCCCCTCCCGCCCCCAAAAATCGTGAAAATTTATATCTTCCACAGTTTCAGAGCTAGAGTCATTAAACATGGAAGATAGAATTCTGGTCAGCCCCTCTAAATATCGGTAAAAAAAAATTTCGGGCCACGCCCCCTCCCGCCCCCAAAAATCGCGAAAATGTATATCTTCCACAGTTTTAGAGCTAGAGTCAAGAAATTTGTAAGATAGACTTCTTGTCACTCCCTCTAAAGATCGGCCAAAATTTTTGGGGCCACGCCCCCTCCCGCCCCCAATAATCGCGAAAGCTTATATCTTCCACAGTTTTAGAGCTAGAGTCACCAAAATTGGAAGATAGACTTCTGGTCACCCCCTGTTAAGATCGACCATGCCCCTCCCGTTCCCAAAAACTTGGAATGCCGATTTCGGGTCACCCAAACACCAGCAAAAATTTTCTGTTCACTTGCTTTCAGCTGTTCTTAAAATGGTATCAGAGTATTACGCAGTCGGCTCCGCCCGACTGCAACGTTCTCACTTGTTTTTTCTTTTGCATTGCCTTTCGTAAACATCAATCTACGAGTGCAGTGAAAAAAAATATAAAAAAGTAGTTGCTAAGATGGTGAAATACTTGGGTTTATGCTCCATATGCTTAGCAATGAATACTTTAGTGATTCACTGTAAGTATAAACACATGATTAAGACTTTAATTGGTTTCGCATGCATTTTGTAGCACGCTTTACATACGCATGTTGCCTTGACTCATAGTATAATTCTAGACTTTATAATGCTGATATATAAGATTATATAATATATAATCTTATATATATAAATATGTGGTTGTATAATATTATATTTAATTTACGATGTGTACGTTTTTGCAGATAGGCCGGCAAATCGCGGCCGTTATGGTAATTTCAATAATGACGAGCGATTCGATCGTAATCAGGATCGTGACCGCGGGCAGCGCGAGGGCAGCTATGGCAACCAGTCGCGTGATGCCGATCGCTACAACAACTTCAGTCGGCATCGTGACCGCGAGCGTAACCACTACAATCCCAACCAGCAGCAGCACGAACGTCCGAGTGGCGTTGCAATGGGTGCCATCGGTAACAATTCAATTATGATGCAAAATTCCAATATGCCTGCTAATAGTTTGGACATTGCAGATGATACGGAGCGGCCACGACTGCAGTTAAAGCCACGGACAATTGCAGCACCGATTAACGCGGTGGCTGAAACCAAACAATCGGCTTCCATTTTTGGCAATGCCAAGCCGCGCGAGGAGAAGCTTAAAGAGCTACAACAGAACATGAATCATAATGGCGATAATTAGGGAGTACTGGTGTTATTAATATGCCTAAATGAAATTTAAAGAAAAAACAAAAAGAGAAAAGTAAATAAAACTGAAAATCATAGGGGCATATATCAGTTGTGTGAAAGAGCAGCATGCATCTAATAATGTGAACAGAAGCGTAAGAGAAAGAAGAGAAAAGAAACACATAATTAATATTATACGATATATACTTATATACATAAAACACTTGGCTGGCCGGCACCTGTCAGCCTAAGCACCAAACTTAATAAAAACAAACAAAACGAACAACAAAGATACAGTAACAAATCCGCAGTAACAAGCTATATTGTATTGTATTCTCCATGTGAAAGTTTCGAAAAGGAGAAAACACATCGATAGCATCAGCTACAACTACAACACCAAGAACAATAACCACAACAACAATGGAAAATCTTTAAATGTTAGTCTGTAAGCTGCGGTAAAGTTAGAGCTGCGCAGAAAACTATGCTATATACGTATAGCCCATGTATGCGCGCTTCTATGTGTTAGTTAAGTTATGAAAATATAAACTAACAGAAACGTACTGTATAAGCAAAAAGGAAAAAAAAACAAAGAAAAAACCGAATAAAAACGACAAAAAACAACAAATTTAAATTTGACAAGTGGGGAAGGATTATCTTCGGCGTGCCGAAGACTTTATACTCTTTTCGAACCTTTAGGCAATTTTCACTCTGCCAACTGCACCACCACTGAAATTTCGTATGCTGTAAAAAACCATTTTATCGCGTGACATTTATTTTTTTTGTATCATGAATTTAAATTTTTCTTTTAAAATATTAAATTCAAGCTATTTTATATTTGAATTTAGAAATTAAGTGAAAATATATTGGCGTCGCGACCGGTATTTGATTATCGTCCTCCCGTTTGTCAGCGCAGCACGATACCACTTACACCACCAAACCGTTTTGAAAATCGCTGACTAATTCGTTTATAGCGTTTTGTTTTTGTTCTAAGACATTGGTAGGAAATGAATTTGATTACGGTTACTTTTTTTTTAAAAGGAGAATAAGAAAAAAAGAAAATAAATGATTAGTCATCACTGAGAATCGAACCTTCGAACTCGCGTTTGTCAGCGCGTCACTTTACCACTTACTCAACCAAACCGTTTTGAAGATCGATGAATCGCTTGAAGAGCAGACTGTTAAAAACTTACTTGCTATTGGCTTCGTATGATCGTATGCACCTGTTCTTTCACAATATTAATGATGCATATCTTCGCTATTTATGACTGAATCGTTTTGCAATTTTACCCATTGATGAGTTAAAATGATGTTCAAGTGTACAAGGAAATTGAAAGCAATTGCTTTGAAAACATCGGATTTATGGCCAAAACCGACTTAGAGTTGTATGGCAGCTATAAGATATAGTGGTCCGATCCGGACGGCACCGACCAATGTCCCGTTGAATAATAAGTGTCTGTGCAAAGTTGCATCGCGATAGCTTTGAAAACATCGGATATATGGCCAAAACCGACTTGCAGCTGTATAGCAGCTATAAGATATAGCTGGTTTCGACCAATGTGCTGTACATTTGAGTAATAGGTATGTGGGCAAAAGTTTCATCGCGATAGCTTAAAACCTGGGGGACATATACCATACAATTTATCACCCAGCTTGCAATGCAATTCTAATTGCAATCATAGACAATATCATAATTTGATTCACACTAGAGCGCTTAGCTTGCAAAGCAATTCTTATTGCGATATTAAATAATATTCACTCTTAGACTGCTTTCAACATTTTCAATCACTATTTTCAACTTATGCGCAATTGTAGCTTTTATAAACATTAACATTGCCCACCAGCTTGCAAAGCGAATTCAACCACTTTTGATTAAGGCGCAGTTGCGGCTCTTATAAACATAAACTCATCAGCTTAAGATTTAAAGTAAACACATCTATATACATCAAATCTAGTTCTAATTTGGATATTGAATAAAGCGGACGCGTTTCGTTCCTACAAAAAAACAAAATAAATTTTTTTTTCAATTGAATTTTTAGTGATTGGCGGGTGAAACAAAGTGCCGTTTTTCAATATAAAAGGAGATTAGGTCTCCGACTCAACCAAAAGAACTCAATCAAAGTAAACATATAAAAGAAAAGTTTCAAAACCAAGCATTAAATATTTCCTACAATTGGAAATAAAGTGTGCCTCTTCCAAAAGAAACATATAAAAGAAAAGTTTCAAAACCTTAAATAACTTACAAGTGAATTTAAAATTTTTTTTCCTAATAATCGGAAATAATATATTGTGCTTTTCCCAAAAGTGACAAATCAAAGAAAACGTCACAGAACCAGAAATAATGTAAAATTGTATTTAAAATATCCAAAAAACAAACATATAAACAGTGTATTAAAATAATTCATACGTGACAAATTAAAAAAAAAAATATCGAAGAACTTAAAAAAAACAAGTGGGAAAGGATTATCTTCGGCGTGCCGAAGATTTTATACTCTTTTCGAACCTTTAGACAATTTTCATTCAGCCAACTGCAGCACTTTCATATGCTGTAGTAATTCATTTTGACCATCAAAGTTTTTGTTAGTACGTCAAAATGGTCAAGGGAAAGGAATTAAGTGTGGTTGAGAAGAAAATAATATTATATCTTCACAATGAAGGGCGATCTACCAATTATTATTGCCAAATGTTCGATAGAATTCGTACCACTATCCGAAGTGCTATACAGCGTTTGAAATATCGCGGTAGATTGGAAAATATCCAGCGTTCTGGACGTCCGAAGTCTTTATCTGCCAGAGAGGAGAGGAAAGTTCTACAGGAAAACAGGAATAACCCACATATTTTTGCTCCAAAAATAAACGATATTCTCCAAACACAAGCGTATGTGTTGAAACTGTCCGCAGGGTGCTCCGATCAAAAGATATACATGTACATGTCGAGTTTTCAGAAAAAAATTATAATTTCCACTTTAAATTTTACAAAGAGATTATCTATTGATAATTGCTACAAAATACCACCATTTTCACTCTGGGAGACTATCATATTCATCGACTAGAGCAAATACAAAATGTTTGGCTCTGGCGGTCGTCACATTATATGGCGTAAGCCTGGATACGCGTTTAATCCTAAAAATACAACAGCAACTATAAAGCACGGTGGAGGTTCAGTTATGGTTTGGGGCAATATGTCTACACGTGGTATGGGCAAATTGGTTTTTGTTGATGGCATTATGAACTCTAATGTGTATCTTAACATATTAAAAAAAAAATGTGGCCGTTACTGGCTCCAAAATGGGATTTGAGCGTGGTCAATTTCTGTTTCAACAAAATAACTACCCAAAACACACTGCTTGGCAGTACAAATGTGGATTTTATGCAACACTAAATAGTCAAAGGCTCCCCCACAGAGTCCCTACACAAATCCCATCAAGAATCTATAGTCATATCTTAAGCTAAAAGTTAGATAGAACCATATTTCTTCAAAAGTAGTCTTAAAGCAGGTGCAGCAGGATGAATGGTCCAAAATAGGTCCCGAATATTGCCGTAAATTGGTGGAATCGATGTCAAGACGCTTGAAAGGTATATATGACAGCAAGGGACACAAAAAAAATAATAACTTAAGCTGCATTACCTAAATTTTCGTAACATAAGTAAATATATATAAGAGCGATGTATACTTTTGTGACATGATAATATGCGTTTTTTTAGATTTGTTGCTCTATTTTGATAACTGTAAATCGTTTTCTAATTATACTCTGATACCGAAGGTACTCATAGTATATTGGTTTTGTCGAATGTCCGTCAGGCCGTCCGTCTGTCCGTCTGTCTGTCTGGATGAACGCACGTATTTCCGAAACGATATTAGATAGACTCTTGAAATCTTTTGCGTTATGATTATAGCTATCAGCTTCAGATCAAGTTTATTCCAAATTTATGCCACGCCCACTGGGAGGCTGGCAAATCGATAACATGTCGATACACCTCAAATCACAAATCGATTAAACGTGAATATCCCACAATTTTGAAACTAGAGTAATCAAATTTGGTAGGTATATTGCTGGTGACCTCCCGAAAAAATTGGATCCTAGGTTAATCGGCCACGCCCATTATTACGCCCACCAGCCCCCCTCCAAAATTAATTTGAAATGCTTATATCTCCCGCAGTTTTAGAGCTAAAGTCACCATATTTGGAATATATATTACTGGTGACGTCCTCTACAGATTACAGAAACAAAATTTCGACCACGCCCACTCCCGCCCCCGTAATCGCGAAAATCGATATTCATGAATGCACAATTCGATAACACGTGTATATTTCCCGCAATTTTGAAGCTAGAGTCCCCAAATTTGGAATTTAGACTAGGGCTGACCAGCCCAAAAGATTGCGTCCTGGATTTTCCGGCCACGCCCACTAGAACGCCCCCCAGCAACCCGCGCCCACGAAACACGGAAGCCTATATCTCGCACAGTTTAAGAGCTAGAGTCACCAAAATTGGGGGATAGACTTATTGTCAGCCCCCCTAAAGATCGGCAAAAAATTTTGGGGCCACGCCCCCTCCCGCCCCCAATAATCGCGAAAGCTTATATCTTCCACAGTTTTAGAGCTAGAGTCAAGAAATTTGGAAGATAGACTTCTGGTCACCCCCTCTTAAGATCGACCATGCCCCTCCCGTTCCCAAAAACTTGGAATGCCGATTTCGGGTCACCCAAACACCAGCAAAAATTTTCTGTTCACTTGCTTTCAGCTGTTCTTAAAATGGTATCAGAGTATTACGCAGTCGGCTCCGCCCGACTGCAACGTTCTCACTTGTTTTTTCTTTTGCATTGCCTTTCGTAAACATCAATCTACGAGTGCAGTGAAAAAAAATATAAAAAAGTAGTTGCTAAGATGGTGAAATACTTGGGTTTATGCTCCATATGCTTAGCAATGAATACTTTAGTGATTCACTGTAAGTATAAACACATGATTAAGACTTTAATTGGTTTCGCATGCATTTTGTAGCACGCTTTACATACGCATGTTGCCTTGACTCATAGTATAATTCTAGACTTTATAATGCTGATATATAAGATTATATAATATATAATCTTATATATATAAATATGTGGTTGTATAATATTATATTTAATTTACGATGTGTACGTTTTTGCAGATAGGCCGGCAAATCGCGGCCGTTATGGTAATTTCAATAATGACGAGCGATTCGATCGTAATCAGGATCGTGACCGCGGGCAGCGCGAGGGCAGCTATGGCAACCAGTCGCGTGATGCCGATCGCTACAACAACTTCAGTCGGCATCGTGACCGCGAGCGTAACCACTACAATCCCAACCAGCAGCAGCACGAACGTCCGAGTGGCGTTGCAATGGGTGCCATCGGTAACAATTCAATTATGATGCAAAATTCCAATATGCCTGCTAATAGTTTGGACATTGCAGATGATACGGAGCGGCCACGACTGCAGTTAAAGCCACGGACAATTGCAGCACCGATTAACGCGGTGGCTGAAACCAAACAATCGGCTTCCATTTTTGGCAATGCCAAGCCGCGCGAGGAGAAGCTTAAAGAGCTACAACAGAACATGAATCATAATGGCGATAATTAGGGAGTACTGGTGTTATTAATATGCCTAAATGATATTTAAAGAAAAAACAAAAAGAGAAAAGTAAATAAAACTGAAAATCATAGGGGCATATATCAGTTGTGTGAAAGAGCAGCATGCATCTAATAATGTGAACAGAAGCGTAAGAGAAAGAAGAGAAAAGAAACACATAATTAATATTATACGATATATACTTATATACATAAAACACTTGGCTGGCCGGCACCTGTCAGCCTAAGCACCAAACTTAATAAAAACAAACAAAACGAACAACAAAGATACAGTAACAAATCCGCAGTAACAAGCTATATTGTATTGTATTCTCCATGTGAAAGTTGCGAAAAGGAGAAAACACATCGATAGCATCAGCTACAACTACAACACCAAGAACAATAACCACAACAACAATGGAAAATCTTTAAATGTTAGTCTGTAAGCTGCGGTAAAGTTAGAGCTGCGCAGAAAACTATGCTATATACGTATAGCCCATGTATGCGCGCTTCTATGTGTTAGTTAAGTTATGCAAATATAAACTAACAGAAACGTACTGTATAAGCAAAAAGGAAAAAAAAACAAAGAAAAAACCGAATAAAAACGACAAAAAACAACAAATTTAAATTTGACAAGTGGGGAAGGATTATCTTCGGCGTGCCGAAGACTTTATACTCTTTTCGAACCTTTAGGCAATTTTCACTCTGCCAACTGCACCACCACTGAAATTTCGTATGCTGTAAAAAACCATTTTATCGCGTGACATTTATTTTTTTTGTATCATGAATTTAAATTTTTCTTTTAAAATATTAAATTCAAGCTATTTTATATTTGAATTTAGAAATTAAGTGAAAATATATTGGCGTCGCGACCGGTATTTGATTATCGTCCTCCCGTTTGTCAGCGCAGCACGATACCACTTACACCACCAAACCGTTTTGAAAATCGCTGACTAATTCGTTTATAGCGTTTTGTTTTTGTTCTAAGACATTGGTAGGAAATGAATTTGATTACGGTTACTTTTTTTTTAAAAGGAGAATAAGAAAAAAAGAAAATAAATGATTAGTCATCACTGAGAATCGAACCTTCGAACTCGCGTTTGTCAGCGCGTCACTTTACCACTTACTCAACCAAACCGTTTTGAAGATCGATGAATCGCTTGAAGAGCAGACTGTTAAAAACTTACTTGCTATTGGCTTCGTATGATCGTATGCACCTGTTCTTTCACAATATTAATGATGCATATCTTCGCTATTTATGACTGAATCGTTTTGCAATTTTACCCATTGATGAGTTAAAATGATGTTCAAGTGTACAAGGAAATTGAAAGCAATTGCTTTGAAAACATCGGATTTATGGCCAAAACCGACTTAGAGTTGTATGGCAGCTATAAGATATAGTGGTCCGATCCGGCCGGCTCCAACCAATGTGTTGTCCCGTTGAATAATAAGTGTCTGTGCAAAGTTGCATCGCGATAGCTTTGAAAACATCGGATATATGGCCAAAACCGACTTGCAGCTGTATAGCAGCTATAAGATATAGCTGGTTTCGACCAATGTGCTGTACATTTGAGTAATATGTATGTGGGCAAAAGTTTCATCGCGATAGCTTAAAACCTGGGGGACATATACCATACAATTTATCACCCAGCTTGCAATGCAATTCTAATTGCAATCATAGACAATATCATAATTTGATTCACACTAGAGCGCTTAGCTTGCAAAGCAATTCTTATTGCGATATTAAATAATATTCACTCTTAGACTGCTTTCAACATTTTCAATCACTATTTTCAACTTATGCGCAATTGCAGCTTTTATAAACATTAACATTGCCCACCAGCTTGCAAAGCGAATTCAACCACTTTTGATTAAGTGCTTGTCTCTTTCCTGGAAGGCAGAGCATTTGCTGTCGAATACAGAGATGCCCGGTCCGGAATGCGTCCTATTCGGGCTGGTGTACCTCAGGGTAGTATTCTTGGACCAATACTATACACTGTATTTACGGCGGATCTTCCCATCCTCAATACACGCGGATCATTGACGGCAACATATGCTGACGACACAGCTTTCCTAGCTTCTAGCAGTTACTCAACGACTGCCTCCAGACGTGTCCAAGGATTCCTAGATGAGTTCGAGTGCTGGGCCTCGCGATGGAATATAGAGCCGAATATTGAAAAAACCCAACACGCCACGTTTGCACTCCGGCCTGGTCGCTCACGTCGGCTTTATCTAGATGGTAAGAGAATCGCGCACACTGATAACATCACTTATTTGGGAGTGACCCTGGACAGGCGCCTCACATGGAGCAGCCATATTAAAAAAGCATGTGGAACAGTGAACAAGAAACTGGGGAAATTGGACTGGCTTCTCAGACCAGGGAGTGGTCTTTCCCTAAGAGCCAAAGTACGGTTATTTAAGACCATTATACTGCCAACGTTAAATTGGGGTATCACTTGCTGGGGGACTGCATGTGACACTACCCTAAGAAGAGTTCAAGCTACAATAACAAAGTCTTTGCGCCGCATGACCAATATTCAGTGGCATCATTACGTCAAAAATGAGACTATCCTCAACGACCTTCAAATACCAACGGTGTGTGAGGCCAGAAGTAAAAGCTCCAACCGGTATCGCGCACGTTTGTTAGACCACTCTAACCGCCTGGCTAGACAACTCGCAAGACCGGCGAGACATAGGCGTCTAAAGCGCAAGCACCCGTCGGACCTCTGGATCCTTGGCCGGTCGCGGAACGGCCGGCTTCTTTAGAAAATTATAGCAATATATATTATAGCATACCCGTGCTGACAACAGCGTCATCTCCCCACTGAGAATTGGGTTTTAAAGTTTAAAGTTATACCGGCCTGGAAATAGGGTAAACACCCTATGTAGCTTGCCAAATAAAAATAAAAAAAAAAAAAAACTTTTGATTAAGGCGCAGTTGCGGCTTTTATAAACATAAACTCATCAGCTTAAGATTTAAAGTAAACACATCTATATACATCAAATTTAGTTCTAATTTGGATATTGAATAAAGCGGACGCGTTTCGTTCCTACAAAAAAACAAAATAAATTTTTTCCAATGGAATTTTTAGTGATTGGCGGGTGAAACAAAGTGCCGTTTTTCAATATAAAAGGAGATTAGGAGATAGATAACACGTGTATATTTCCCGCAATTTTGAAGCTAGAGTCCCCAAATTTGGAATTTAGACTAGGGCTGACCAGCCCAAAAGATTGCGTCCTGGATTTTCCGGCCACGCCCACTAGAACGCCCCCCAGCAACCCGCGCCCACGAAACACGGAAGCCTATATCTCGCACAGTTTAAGAGCTAGAGTCACCAAAATTGGGGGATAGACTTATTGTCAGCCCCCCTAAAGATCGGCAAAAAATGTTGGGGCCCCGCCCCCTCCCGCCCCCAAAAATCGCGAAAATGTATATCTTCCACAGTTTTAGAGCTAGAGTCAAGAAATTTGTAAGATAGACTTCTTGTCACTCCCTCTAAAGATCGGCCAAAATTTTTGGGGCCACGCCCCCTCCCGCCCCCAATAATCGCGAAAGCTTATATCTTCCACAGTTTTAGAGCTAGAGTCAAGAAATTTGGAAGATAGACTTCTGGTCACCCCCTCTTAAGATCGACCATGCCCCTCCCGTTCCCAAAAACTTGGAATGCCGATTTCGGGTCACCCAAACACCAGCAAAAATTTTCTGTTCACTTGCTTTCAGCTGTTCTTAAAATGGTATCAGAGTATTACGCAGTCGGCTCCGCCCGACTGCAACGTTCTCACTTGTTTTTTCTTTTGCATTGCCTTTCGTAAACATCAATCTACGAGTGCAGTGAAAAAAAATATAAAAAAGTAGTTGCTAAGATGGTGAAATACTTGGGTTTATGCTCCATATGCTTAGCAATGAATACTTTAGTGATTCACTGTAAGTATAAACACAAGATTAAGACTTTAATTGGTTTCGCATGCATTTTGTAGCACGCTTTACATACGCATGTTGCCTTGACTCATAGTATAATTCTAGACTTTATAATGCTGATATATAAGATTATATAATATATAATCTTATATATATAAATATGTGGTTGTATAATATTATATTTAATTTACAATGTGTACGTTTTTGCAGATAGGCCGGCAAATCGCGGCCGTTATGGTAATTTCAATAATGACGAGCGATTCGATCGTAATCAGGATCGTCACCGCGAGGGCAGCTATGGCAACCAGTCGCGTGATGCCGATCGCTACAACAACTTCAGTCGGCATCGTGACCGCGAGCGTAACCACTACAATCCCAACCAGCAGCAGCACGAACGTCCGAGTGGCGTTGCAATGGGTGCCATCGGTAACAATTCAATTATGATGCAAAATTCCAATATGCCTGCTAATAGTTTGGACATTGCAGATGATACGGAGCGGCCACGACTGCAGTTAAAGCCACGGACAATTGCAGCACCGATTAACGCGGTGGCTGAAACCAAACAATCGGCTTCCATTTTTGGCAATGCCAAGCCGCGCGAGGAGAAGCTTAAAGAGCTACAACAGAACATGAATCATAATGGCGATAATTAGGGAGTACTGGTGTTATTAATATGCCTAAATGATATTTAAAGAAAAAACAAAAAGAGAAAAGTAAATAAAACTGAAAATCATAGGGGCATATATCAGTTGTGTGAAAGAGCAGCATGCATCTAATAATGTGAACAGAAGCGTAAGAGAAAGAAGAGAAAAGAAACACATAATTAATATTATACGAGATATACTTATATACATAAAACACTTGGCTGGCCGGCACCTGTCAGCCTAAGCACCAAACTTAATAAAAACAAACAAAACGAACAACAAAGATACAGTAACAAATCCGCAGTAACAAGCTATATTGTATTGTATTCTCCATGTGAAAGTTGCGAAAAGGAGAAAACACATCGATAGCATCAGCTACAACTACAACACCAAGAACAATAACCACAACAACAATGGAAAATCTTTAAATGTTAGTCTGTAAGCTGCGGTAAAGTTAGAGCTGCGCAGAAAACTATGCTATATACGTATAGCCCATGTATGCGCGCTTCTATGTGTTAGTTAAGTTATGCAAATATAAACTAACAGAAACGTACTGTATAAGCAAAAAGGAAAAAAAAACAAAGAAAAAACCGAATAAAAACGACAAAAAACAACAAATTTAAATTTGACAAGTGGGGAAGGATTATCTTCGGCGTGCCGAAGACTTTATACTCTTTTCGAACCTTTAGGCAATTTTCACTCTGCCAACTGCACCACCACTGAAATTTCGTATGCTGTAAAAAACCATTTTATCGCGTGACATTTATTTTTTTTGTATCATGAATTTAAATTTTTCTTTTAAAATATTAAATTCAAGCTATTTTATATTTGAATTTAGAAATTAAGTGAAAATATATTGGCGTCGCGACCGGTATTTGATTATCGTCCTCCCGTTTGTCAGCGCAGCACGATACCACTTACACCACCAAACCGTTTTGAAAATCGCTGACTAATTCGTTTATAGCGTTTTGTTTTTGTTCTAAGACATTGGTAGGAAATGAATTTGATTACGGTTACTTTTTTTTTAAAAGGAGAATAAGAAAAAAAGAAAATAAATGATTAGTCATCACTGAGAATCGAACCTTCGAACTCGCGTTTGTCAGCGCGTCACTTTACCACTTACTCAACCAAACCGTTTTGAAGATCGATGAATCGCTTGAAGAGCAGACTGTTAAAAACTTACTTGCTATTGGCTTCGTATGATCGTATGCACCTGTTCTTTCACAATATTAATGATGCATATCTTCGCTATTTATGACTGAATCGTTTTGCAATTTTACCCATTGATGAGTTAAAATGATGTTCAAGTGTACAAGGAAATTGAAAGCAATTGCTTTGAAAACATCGGATTTATGGCCAAAACCGACTTAGAGTTGTATGGCAGCTATAAGATATAGTGGTCCGATCCGGACGGCACCGACCAATGTGCTGTTTCTTTGAATAATAAGTATCTGTACAAAGTTTTATCGCGATAGCTTTGATAACATGGGATTTATGACCAAAACCGACTTCAAGTTGTATGGCAGCTATAAAATATAGTGGTCCGATCCGGACGGCACCGACCAATGTGTTGTCCCGTTGAATAATAAGTGTCTGTGCAAAGTTGCATCGCGATAGCTTTGAAAACATCGGATATATGGCCAAAACCGACTTGCAGCTGTATAGCAGCTATAAGATATAGCTGGTTTCGACCAATGTGCTGTACATTTGAGTAATAGGTATGTGGGCAAAAGTTTCATCGCGATAGCTTAAAACCTGGGGGACATATACCATACAATTTATCACCCAGCTTGCAATGCAATTCTAATTGCAATCATAGACAATATCATAATTTGATTCACACTAGAGCGCTTAGCTTGCAAAGCAATTCTTATTGCGATATTAAATAATATTCACTCTTAGACTGCTTTCAACATTTTCAATCACTATTTTCAACTTATGCGCAATTGCAGCTTTTATAAACATTAACATTGCCCACCAGCTTGCAAAGCGAATTCAACCACTTTTGATTAAGTGCTTGTCTCTTTCCTGGAAGGCAGAGCATTTGCTGTCGAATACAGAGATGCCCGGTCCGGAATGCGTCCTATTCGGGCTGGTGTACCTCAGGGTAGTATTCTTGGACCAATACTATACACTGTATTTACGGCGGATCTTCCCATCCTCAATACACGCGGATCATTGACGGCAACATATGCTGACGACACAGCTTTCCTAGCTTCTAGCAGTTACTCAACGACTGCCTCCAGACGTGTCCAAGGATTCCTAGATGAGTTCGAGTGCTGGGCCTCGCGATGGAATATAGAGCCGAATATTGAAAAAACCCAACACGCCACGTTTGCACTCCGGCCTGGTCGCTCACGTCGGCTTTATCTAGATGGTAAGAGAATCGCGCACACTGATAACATCACTTATTTGGGAGTGACCCTGGACAGGCGCCTCACATGGAGCAGCCATATTAAAAAAGCATGTGGAACAGTGAACAAGAAACTGGGGAAATTGGACTGGCTTCTCAGACCAGGGAGTGGTCTTTCCCTAAGAGCCAAAGTACGGTTATTTAAGACCATTATACTGCCAACGTTAAATTGGGGTATCACTTGCTGGGGGACTGCATGTGACACTACCCTAAGAAGAGTTCAAGCTACAATAACAAAGTCTTTGCGCCGCATGACCAATATTCAGTGGCATCATTACGTCAAAAATGAGACTATCCTCAACGACCTTCAAATACCAACGGTGTGTGAGGCCAGAAGTAAAAGCTCCAACCGGTATCGCGCACGTTTGTTAGACCACTCTAACCGCCTGGCTAGACAACTCGCAAGACCGGCGAGACATAGGCGTCTAAAGCGCAAGCACCCGTCGGACCTCTGGATCCTTGGCCGGTCGCGGAACGGCCGGCTTCTTTAGAAAATTATAGCAATATATATTATAGCATACCCGTGCTGACAACAGCGTCATCTCCCCACTGAGAATTGGGTTTTAAAGTTTAAAGTTATACCGGCCTGGAAATAGGGTAAACACCCTATGTAGCTTGCCAAATAAAAATAAAAAAAAAAAAACTTTTGATTAAGGCGCAGTTGCGGCTTTTATAAACATAAACTCATCAGCTTAAGATTTAAAGTAAACACATCTATATACATCAAATTTAGTTCTAATTTGGATATTGAATAAAGCGGACGCGTTTCGTTCCTACAAAAAAACAAAATAAATTTTTTCCAATGGAATTTTTAGTGATTGGCGGGTGAAACAAAGTGCCGTTTTTCAATATAAAAGGAGATTAGGTCTCCGACTCAACCAAAAGAACTCAATCAAAGTAAACATATAAAAGAAAAGTTTCAAAACCAAGCATTAAATATTTCCTACAATTGGAAATAAAGTGTGCCTCTTCCAAAAGAAACATATAAAAGAAAAGTTTCAAAACCTTAAATAACTTACAAGTGAATTTAAAATTTTTTTTCCTAATAATCGGAAATAATATATTGTGCTTTTCCCAAAAGTGACAAATCAAAGAAAACGTCACAGAACCAGAAATAATTTAAAAGTGTATTTAAAATATCCAAAAAACAAACATATAAACAGTGTATTAAAACAATTCATACGTGACAAATTTAAAAAAAAAATATCGAAGAACTTAAAAAAAACAAGTGGGAAAGGATTATCTTCGGCGTGCCGAAGATTTTATACTCTTTTCGAACCTTTAGACAATTTTCATTCAGCCAACTGCAGCACTTTCATATGCTGCAGTAATTCATTTTATCGCGTGGCATTTATTTTTATTTTTCTAAGAATATTACATTTTTTTCCAGCTGTATGGCAGCTACAAGATATAGTGGTCCGATCCGGCCGGCTCAGATCAATGTGCTGACATTTTGAATAATGAGTATCTGTGCAAAGTTTCATCGCGATAGCTTTGAAAACATGGGATATATGGCCAAAACCGACTTCCAGTTCTATGGCAGCTATAAGATATAGTCATCTTATCCGACCGGCTCCAATCAATGTTATGTGTGTTTGAATAATAAGCACCTGCGCAAAGTTTCATTGCGATAGCTTTGAAAACATGGGATTTATGGCCAAAACCGACTTCCAGTTCTATGGCAGCTATAAGATATAGTGGTCCGATCTGGCCGGTTCCGATTAATGTGCTGTCCCTTTGAATAATAAGTCTTTATGCAAAGTTTTGTCACGATAGCTCAAAAACTGAGTTACTAGTTTGCATACATACAGACAGACGGACATGGCTAGATCAATATGCGGTACAAACTTCAGCACAAACTTAATATACTATTTTCTTCGAAAAGAGTATAAATATATATTCAAAAATCAACTATAAATCAACAATACAACAATTTGAAGACCCCGACTACGTCACATAAAACCAGTAACTTGAAGGAAGGAAGGAAGACCCCGACTACGTCCCACAGATGTTTACGTGAGCTTCCATAAAAATATATGTTTTTTTTAAAAAAAAAATTTTATATACATAAAATTTTTATATATAAATATATACTATTATAGTTTATTTTTACAAATAAGAACACATTCAAAAAAATCGTAAGAATTGTAAACAATTGAAAAAGAAAAAAACTGGATAACTTAATAGAAAACTTCCAAAGATTAAAAATGGCTAATAGTAACCTTACCGCAGATTTGGTGGCGCAATTAATTGCCAACCAAACAAAAGATCTTCAGCAGCAAATCTCTGAATTAAAATCACAATTCACACTAAAAAGTAACGAACAGGAATTTAAGGCTATAGAAATCAATGACCTCATCCGATGTGACGAGTCATTTGATGTTATAAAGTCAATCCCTGAGTTCTCAGGTAATTTCAATTCATATGTTAGTTGGCGAGAAGCAGCTTGCTGTGCCATGAAAAAGTACAAGGAAGGTAGCAGGAAATATGTAGGAGCCTTGACCATTTTAAGAAACAAAATAACTAACAAAGCAAATGATACCTTGACCAATCATGGTACTGTACTCAACTTCGAGGCTATCTTGTCTAGATTGGATTTCGCTTATAGTGATAGACGACCAATTTATATTATAGAACAAGAGCTTAGCATTTTAAGGCAAGGCAATTTGTCCGTTCTTGAATATTATAACCTTGTCAATAAGAAATTGTCTCTCCTTATTAATAAAACAATTATGACATATGTCGATAAAGCCAGTATAATTTCCGAACTAAATGATAAAAACAGGGATAATGCCCTTAGAATTTTTATAACAGGCCTTAACGGCTCTTTGTCTGAAATTCTATTCTCGCTTAAGCCTGAAAATTTACCAAACACTCTAGCTAAAGCTCAAGAGCGTGAAGCAAACTATCAAAGGGCTAATTTTGCCTTTAATCACTTCACAAATACCCAGCAGCAAAATAATTCAAATTCAATGCATAAAAAACCTGATAATAATAATCAAAATAAAAAATTTGATAATCGTCTTCGTTTCAATCAAACTCCACAAAATCAAAATTTTGTGGAAAATAAAAATATTCCTCAACCTCTTCCAGAGCCAATAGAGATTGACAAATCAATCCAAACACAAAATAGGCCATATCACCATAACCAAAATCAAAAAGCTATGCAACCGCAGAAACGAGAATCAACTCCTTCCTCGGTTCAACAACCCAATAAACTCTTGCGAGTAAATAATCACCAAGAGGACAATTTTTTAGAAGAAGAGAGGGACAACTCACATTCATCTTTAGAGTAGATAAAAAATTAACAAAAAACTAAAAATACTAATTGATACTGGAGCTACCGCTTGTTATGTAAACAAGGGTATCTACGAAGATGCAGAAGAATTAGTTATTAAAAAAATAATAAAAACTGTAAATAGCTACAGTATTATAACACATTTTTGTAATATAAATATATTCGGCAAACGCCACAGATTTTACGAAATTGACAATTTAGATGCAGATCTATTGATCGGCTATAATCTATTAAAAGAAATCAAAGCAGTAATCGATTTATCAAATGAAACTTTTCATTATAATAACAAAACAGAAAAAATAAATTTTTTAAATCATATCCAAGAAACGGCTGGTAATTTAAAAAGTTCAGATGAAGCACATGCAAATGGAAAATGTAAAACATTTTCCTTATTTAATGTATCCGATACAGGATCATCGTCATTAAGTGACACTGATAGCCAGCATACACAACAAATTAGAATTGGCAATAATTCTAAAGAAAAAAATGAAATAAAGAAAAAAGTCAAAAAGAGCAGACATCGCAAAATGTCAGTATCCTCTTCGACAAGTTCCTCCTTATGTAAAGTAAATCATTCCATTAATGAAATGGATAATTTGAGTATCCTTGAACAACAAGTCGTTCAAGAAATACAAACAAAACATTCTCAGAATCAAACTTTTCTCCCTTTTAGAACAGATATTAGAGGAGAAATAAGAACAATAAATGAGAATGCAATTTACAGTAAACAATATCCTTATCCTCACTCACTTAACAATTTTTTTAGTCAGGAAATAAATAGGATGTTGAATGAAAACATAATAGGGCCTAGTAAAAGTCCTCATAATGCCCCAGTATGGGTAGTAGGAAAAAAAGGTCTTAATGAAGATGGAACGCAAAAAAATCGGTTAGTAATTGATTTAAAAAAACTGAATAACAATACAATCCCCGATAGGTATCCAATGACCGATCCCTCGGTTATTTTATCTAACCTAGGTAAATCACGATTCTTTTCAACAATTGATTTGGAATCTGGTTTTCATCAAATATTAATGAAAAAAGAAGATATTGAAAAAACAGCGTTTTCCATTAATAATGGAAAATATGAATTTCTTCGCTTGCCATTTTGTCTTGCAAACGCACCAAGTATATTCCAAAGAGCAATGGATAATATACTGCGCGAAATAATTGGGAAAACTTGTCACATTTATATTGATGACATTATAGTTTTTTCAGAAACCCCAGAACAACATTTTGATGATTTACAAGAAATCATTGAAATTCTCTTCAAAGCAAATATGAAAATTTCTTTGGAAAAATCAAAGTTCTTTAGAAAGGAAATAGAATTTTTGGGATACATAGTATCACACAATATCATTAAAACTGATCCTAAAAAAATTGAAGCTATTTTGAAATACCCTCCTCCCAATAATTTAAGGGAATTACGAGGTTTCCTTGGTTTAACCGGCTATTACAGAAAGTTTGTAAAAAATTACGCAACCATAGCAAAACCTCTTACTAAATTGTTACAAGGACACAACGGTATGGTTTCAAAGCATATGTCTAAAAAAACAGAAATATCTTTAGACGAAGCTTTCTCGGCTTTTGAAAACCTATTATCACATTTAATTGCAAAAGTTGAGTTAACCCAGAATAGTCAAAAAAGTTTGTTCTCACTGCAGACGCTTCCGATATCGCCATAGGTGCCGTCCTTTCACAAGAAAATAAAAGCAATTACTTTTATTTCAAAAACTTCAAATAAAACAGAAAGAAATTACGCCACAAATGAAAGAGAGTTATATGCCATAGTAAGGGCTTTAAAAAATCTTAGGAATTACCTATATGGCGTTATAAATTTATAAATTTAAACCGATCATCAACCACTTTCATTTGCAGTTTCCACACGAAATCCTAATTAAAAAATTAAAAGATGGCATGCTTTTATAGAAGAATTTTCACCTAAAATATTTTATAAACCAGGATCAACTTATGTCGTTTCTGACGCCTTATCAAGGGTAGTAATTAATCATATCTCAAATGAAGATAATCACATGTCCGAAGAAGAACTTATGTCCGAAGAAGAACCTTTGTCCGAAAACGAAGCTATTCATTCTGCCGATAGTAGCTATGAAAAAGTAATTGAAGAAACTAATAAGCCATTGAACCAATTCAAACAACAATTACTTATTTCAAAAAATAGACTTACAATTCATGAAAAATACGAAGTATTAAACAAAACAAGACATATTATGGAATATGATACAGTAAATAACCTAATTAATATACTTAAAGAATTTCTTCAGCCAAATTTAACTACAGGTATTCATTGCAGTCTCGAAAACTTATATGAAATTCAAAATTCATTGAAAAATACCTTCACTAACAAATTTTTATTCACAAGAAAATTTGTTCAAGACATTGAAAACAAAAACGACCAGGAAATCATCATAGGAGAAACACACGCTCGTGCCCATAGAGGGTTTGACGAAAATCTTACGCAAATCCTTAAATACTATTATTGGCCAACATTATATAAAAATCTTAAGCAGCACACACGCAATTGCGAAATTTGTGACAAAAATAATTATAATAGAAGCCCGAAGCATATACCTATTTCCAAAGCACCCATTCCAGAAAGAACATTCCAATCCAGAACAATTACATATTGATATTTTTTATGCACAAAAATTAACATTCATAACTTGTATAGACGCATAATCTAAGTTTTTAGTAGTAAACGAAATTGCTAACAAATCAGATATGCCAAATAAAGTATTAGAATTAATCCAAAGTTTTCCTTTTGTTAAATCAATAATGATGGATAACGAACGAAAGTTTTTCATCAGCCCAATTCAGATCATCAATGTCTCGTTCAGGTATCACTATTTATAATGCTGATCCCAAACACAGTTTAAGTAACGGTCGGGTTGAAAGAGTTCATTCAACACTAATTGAAATTTCACGTTGTATTCAAGAAGAATATAATATAATGGATCATTCCGAGCTTATATATCGAGCAGTTAAAGAATATAATAACACAATTCAATCAACAACTCAACAAAAACCAAGCGAAATATTATTTAATAAAATAAACAACCCAAACTTATCAAATAAATTAGAATCAGCAAAGAAAGAAAAGAATCAAACAAAAAGGTTAGAATATCACAAAGAAAAGAAATCACCTAAAAACTACCACGTGGGGGAAATCATTTATAAAAAAAATACATTGTGAACGAAATAAACTACAGCCTAGATACAAAAAACAGGTAGTTAAAGAAGATCTAGGAAATAAAGTAAAAATAAACAATAGAGATCGTATAATTCATAAAGATAATATCAAATTTGAATTCATTTATATTTATTTCCTTATATATATTTTAAGAGTGAACGTTTTGTTCGGTTTACTTAATTACTGCCGTTTTGCGGTTCTGATATAATCAAATACTCAAAGGATGACTATGTCTTACTTGAGGATACAGATAATCTTTTATTATACGAAACATATGGAGAAGTTTTTCACGTTACTAATCTAAGTTTTTATAATGATATTTTTGAAGAGTTAAATTTTGTTAAGAACAAAAATAATACCATTGATTGGGAAGTAACCATGGAAATAAATTTAATCAAAACACTTTTTTCCCAACTTAAACCTCACAAAATTTTTAAACGCAGTATCATTGAATTAGGTACCATTTTTAAATGGATCACAGGAACACCAGATCATGATGACATGTTAACTATTCAAACTAAAATCAATGAACTTGTTCAAAATAATAATAAACCAAATCAAATTAATTCCGCAATTTTCAAAGAAGTTACTAAAATTACAAATTACAATAAAAGATATTAAATTTAATCAGGAATTATTATCGATTTAAACTATTATCACTTGATCTACAAAATCTGCTGGATACTATCACATTCTCAAAAGCCACAATATTAAACCCAAAAATTTTAAATAAACAAGATATGATGAATATATTCAATCACGAAACGTTAAATATCACTTTAATCGATCTGTTGGATGTTTCCTCTTTTTCAATTGTTTCATTACAGGTTTCATTCAGGTTTAACCATAGTTTTTATCAAATATCCAACTATTAATTATAATTGTAAGTTATATCACGCTAAAGCCATATCCCAGACAGACGGAAAATTATTTGTAAATTATAAAGTTGCTAAATGTAATAATACATTTTATCTCATCGAAAATTTTAAAAGAGAAATATATAATAGTTTTGCCCTTATTAAATTTGATCCAAATTGCTTTGTAAATCTCCTTAATAAACAATTTACAAGCTGTACAAAAATATCTGAAAAAACAAACCAATGGAAATTATAACAGACGGCGCTATTTTAATGTCAGGCACAAATTGCATTAATGAAACTTGGCTTACAGGCTCTTATCTCGTTACTTTTAAAACCATTGTAACTATAAATAACATTACCTACATTAATGAAAAAGAAAAATCCTAAACTATGTAAAACTTAATAAATTCACAAACTACATAATTTCTGAATATCAACTTTCTAATAACACTGAATTGCAATTACAAAATACAAATATTTTATCAAAAATTGTTATTAAACTAGAAAGTAATCATTTAAAAATCACATTTATTTTATTCATAATATTTTGTATTTTTATTATGTTAAAGCTTCTAAAATATTGCCCAGTAATCAATTTAAATCCCTTCAATTTGATAAAATCAAATAATCAAAATCGTCATAACACTCAAACCCCATAGCTAGAGCTTGACATATTAAATAAATTAAATGAACAAATTGAATTCCTAAAAAGAAACCATTAAGAATCGGGGACGATCCTTTTTAAGAGAGGGAGTAGTTATCACCCAGCTTGCAATGCAATTCTAATTGCAATCATAAACAATATCATAATTTGATTCACACTAGAGCGCTTAGCTTGCAAAGCAATTCTTATTGCGATATTAAATAATATTCACTCTTAGACTGCTTTCAACATTTTCAATCACTATTTTCAACTTATGCGCAATTGCAGCTTTTATAAACATTAACATTGCCCACCAGCATGCAAAGCGAATTCAGCCACTTTTGATTAAGGCGCAGGTGCGGCTCTTATAAACATAAACTCAACAGGTGAAGATTTAAAGTAAACATATTCTCACAGTATTGAACTCCAGAAGAAGCTTTGGCATCTTTAGCTGACTTGCAGCATAAGATCACGAATGTAATCTAGTTCTAATTTGGATATTGAATAAAGCGGACGCGTTTCGTTCCTACAAAAAACAAAATAAATTTTTTCCAATTGATAATCCTCAATTGGTTAATTTACATACAGACAGACAGACGGGCATATCTAGATCAATTTGTTTTGTCATTCTAAGCATACTGGAGGTCTCCGACGCTTCCTTCTATACATTACAAACTTCAGCACAAAGTGAATATACTATTTTGTTCGAAAAGAGTATAAAAACGAAAGTCTACGTCAGGAATCAATATGCGACCATAGTTATTTTTTCATCATATTTTCGAAATATTCTTGTCCACTTCAAGTGGCAAAATGAAACACAGCAAGCATATTGAGCCATTAAGAGATGTATGAATTAATGTTGTACACATGTTTGCAAATAGCGACCATGACGACGGCATACTTTAAGTATGTTCACAGAGTATGCACACTAAATGAAATGCTTTCATTTATTTTGTTAGCTTTTTTTTTACTCATGCGCGAGAGTTGTAAATCCACTAAAGAATAAAGGCTAAAGCATTTGAATAAGAACATATTGTCAGCGTTCTTTTTATACCCTGAACCCATTAAAAATGGGTAAAAAGGGTATTATGGTTTTGTGCAAAAGTATGTAACAGGAATAAGGAAGCATCTCCGACCATATAAAGTATATATATTCTTGATCAGTATCAACAGCCAAGTCGATTTAGCCATGTCCGTCTGTCTGTCTGTCCGTCCGTCCGTCCGTCTGTATGAACACGCGGATATCAGAGACTACAAGAGCTAGAGACTTCATATTTGGAATATAAGTTCTCCTAGTGCCGGGACAGATCAGGTTTATTTAATTTTATCGATAACTCGACCCATTCAAAAGCTATCGATAAATTTCAATTTCAGACTAGCGTTTTTGTGCTATAACTTACAATTTATTAGAGCTAGAGGCCCCTTATTTGGCATGTATAATCTCGAATAGCATACACATGTAAAAAATTTTCACTTTTTGGATTCCAATTCCAATTTCCCCCAAATTTGAAAAAACTCATTTTTGAAGGTACGACCTTGCAATTTGATTTGGTCACACATTTTATAGCCAATGTTATGTCCTAAAACTTTCAGAAAGATCGGACAATAAACACAGAAGTTATTTAAGATTTTACTTTCCATTGTGTGGGGCTCGGTGAAGCTATCTGCTTGCACGGCTTGTACTGCTTGAACTGCAGCATGTGTGTGCTTAGATTAGTATGCATGATTGTAAGGACTTGGTTCAGGGTATCTCCTAGTCGGGCACTCCCGACTAGAGCACTCTAACTTGTTTCGATATGCGTTTCGTCTTTCTGCTGTCAGTCTTTAAGAGTGCTTTTATTTTTCAAATATATATATATGGAAATATATGGAATATATATAATATAATACATATAATACATACACACATGGCCCACATTATATAGACTGGGGTAACAAACTGTCGCAACGTATTCTCTAACATTTTAGAATTTTCATACGCCCTTTTTCAGATATATTTACATACATGAATACACTAATTGTGTTCATAAAAATATTAGTGCCGTTGAGTCTTTTCTATTAAACTGTCCAAATATATGTTCAGTCAAATTTTGGTATTCAAAGCTATAAAAATAGTAATTGGTAATCATTTTTAAGAATATTTAAAGTTGTGGCTATATACTTTTATTAGTTTTCATATTAGATCCAAATTACCAAGAAATATAAAAACAAGTGGAGAAGGATTATCTTCGGCGTGCCGAAGATTAAATACTCTTTTCGAACATTCAAGCACTTTTCACTATTTTTCCGAGACTGCTTATTTAATTCGCAGATATTAATGTCGCATACAAATTGAAATTGAATTGTCATAAGACTTAATCTGAACATACGAGAGCTTATATACAGAATTGGAGATCCATATTTTTTTTCGCGTGGCATTGGTTTTGCCAATGAATTTAAATTTTTCTTTTGAATTATTCTATTAAAGCAACTTTATGTATGAAAAAAAAAATTAGAAACAATTTTAGGAAATTGAAAATAAATGAATTTGATTACAGCTATTATATATTTGAAAAGAAGAATACAAAAAAATGAAAATAAATGACCAGTCGCCGCTGGCACTTCAACCCAGGACCTCTCGCTCACCAGTTCGCAACTTTACCCCTTACGCCACAAGCCGTTTTGATGATCGCTGACAAAATTGTTTGAAGAGCCGACTGTTACAAATTTCCTTGTTTTGTTTTCCTGCAACCTGCAACTCGCGTTTGACAGCATTTGTTTTTTCGCGTGGCATTGTTTTGTTCTAAGCCATTGAAAGCAAATTAATTTGATTACAGTTATATATTTGAAAGGAAGAAAAAGAAAAAGTATTAAATTAACAATCAGTCGCCGCCGAGGCTCGAACTTGCGAAACCTGCGTTCGTTAGCGCGGCTCTTTACGCCTTCGCATACAAACCGTTTTGATGATCGATGACAAAATACCTTGAAGAGCAGACTATCATAGCTTTCTTGCGCTTGACTTTGTTTGCTCATATGCACCTGTTTTTTTCAAAATATTTAATGACGCATATCTTCGCTGTTTATGACTTAATCGATTTGCGATTTTACCCATTGATGAGTTATAAGGATGTTCAAATGTACAAGGAAATTTAAGGCAATTGCTTTGAAAACATCGGATTTATGGCCAAAACCGACTTTGAGGTGTATGGCAGCTATAAGATATAGTGGACCGATCCGGCCGGCTCCGACCAATGTGCTGTCCCCTGGAATAATAAGTGTCTGTGCAAAGTTGCATCGCGATAGCTCAAAAACTGAGGGACTAGTTTGCATACATACAGACAGACAGACAGACGGACTGACAGACAGACAGACAGACAGACAGACAGACAGACAGACAGACAGACGGACATGGCTAGATCAATTTGTTTTGTTTTTCTAAGCATACTGGCAGTAACTTTTGGGGGTCTCAGACGCTTCCTTATATGCGTTACAAACTTCAGGACAAACTTAATATACAATTTTCTTCGAAAAGAGTATAACAAAGCTGTTCCCATATCTCGGAATGTGATGCAAAATAACACAAATTGTAACAAAAGCAGCCGTTCCCGTTCTCAAAATTCTAATTCTTGGAAGGACAAGTTTTACAAGTTAAATGCTTTGAGGTGTAGCACTACTATTTTTTAGGAACAAAACTGTTTGTTTGTCAATTAAGAGAATTACTCTTTCACAGAACTAACAAACTGTCGCAACGTATTCTCCAACATTTTAGAATTTTCATACGCCCTTTTTCAGATATATTTACATACATGAATACACTAATTGTGTTCATAAAAATAGTAGTGCCGTTGAGTCTTTTCTATTAAACTGTCCAAATATATGTTCAGTCAAATTTTGGTATTCAAAGCTATAAAAATAGTAATTGGTAATCATTTTTAAGAATATTTAAAGTTGTGGCTATATACTTTTATTAGTTTTCATACTAGATCAAAATTACCAAGAAATATAAAAACAAAGCTGTTCTTTTAAATTTTGTTTTCGGGTCTAATACATCAGGTAAGTCATATTTGCTTTATTGGGGCTGTGCATGGGCGTGGCATAGAGTAGATAATATCCTTGTAACCTTTACAGGGATTTCGGCCAATATTTTTTAGCCGAGTTGCTACTGAAGGTGTCCTACTTTTATTTATTGTTTCGATTCGTTTGACAATTTCCAAAATATTGTATATAATGTTAAGAGGCTGAGCTTGGCTTGGCGATGCGCCGATTTGATGACAAACAAGCCACTCTCGACTTGGTTTACTAGGATGCTAGATCCCGTTATGCTGTTCAATCACAAATTTTAAAGGTATTTCCCAACTAGAATTTATTCGCATATCCTGCTGAATCATACATTTAATAGGTGTTTCCCGAATACAATTTATTTGCACTACATCTGGAATATTTAAATAGTCAAAACTTCATCCAGAATACCATAAATCGAAAGTATAGGGCCAAAATGTGTTTACAAAAAGTAAAACCTTTTTCGTCTTGAATCAATACTTTGGTGGTATCCTGCATTCCGTAGGCTGTTCCACCAAATAAAATATTCTATTACCCATTAGTTCATAATACTTTGCTCCCTGTTTTGGCCTTTTCAAATTTGATTCACGCATCTTTGGTGTGAAAACTGGTAGCAGTCTGTAACTTTTTTCGCAAAGAAATATATCGATGACACACATTATCTCCAGTACTGACCTCCAGACCTGGATTCCTTTTAATGATGTTTGAAGTCTTCAAGGGAAAAGTCTCCTATCGCAATATTTGTCTGCCATCCAAAATTAAATTTTTCGTTGCCGATGTGAATTTAAAGGTTTTTACTATTGTGTATAGAATTAAAAAGCATATTCTACAAATTTCAAAAATTGTAAGTACGACCATGGTTATTTGCCCGATCTCCTAGGGAAGCTATTATTTATCGATTTTTAATAATGAAATAATGCTTGCCCCTATCCCACAACACAGGAGAGTATGCGAAGGGCATTAAAATAATAATAAACATTTTTAAATTATAATATTAATTTATTATATAGAATTTACTTCACTTATAATACAAATTATTGGCCCAAATCTCGGAATGTGATGCAAAATAAAACAAATCGTAACAAGAGCAGCCGTTCCCGTTCTCAAAATTCTAATTCTTGGAAAGATAAGTTTTACAAGTTAAATGGTTTGAGGTGTAGCACTACTACTACTACTATTTAGGAACAAAACTCTTTGTTTGTCAATTAAGAGAATTACTCTTTCACAGAACTCATTTTTTGAGTCCCTTTTGAGTAGGTACTACATAAATAAATTGTAACAAGTGGGAAAGGATTATCTTCGGCGTGCCGAAAATTCTATACTCATTTCAAACCTTTAGGCAATTTTCACTCTGCCAACTGCACCACTGAAACTTCAAAAGTAGTAAAAAATCGTTTAATCGCGTGGCATTTATTTTGGCATCCTGTTTGACAGCGCAGCACTCTAATACTTACGCCACCAAGCAGTTTTGAAATGCGCTGACAAACTCGATTATACTGATCTTTTCTTTCGCGTTGTATAGTTTTTGTTCTAAGGCATTGGAAGCAAATGAATTTGATTACAGTTATTTTATATTTGAAAACAAGAGTAAGAAAAAAGTTAAAATAAATGACCAGTCGCCGCTGAGTTTCGTACCCAGGACCTTTCGTTTGTCAGCGCGCCACTTTACCCCTTACGCCACAAACAGTTTTGATGAACGATGACAAAATCCCTTGCGGAGCAGACTGTCAAAAGCTAACTTGTTTTGTTTTCCTGCAACTCGCGTTTGTCAGCGCAGCATTCTGCTACTTACACCAAGCAGTTATAAAAATCGCTGACAAACTCGATTATTTGTTTTTTTGCATGGCATTGTTTTTGTTCTAAGACATTGGAAGCAAATAAATTTGATTACAGTTGTTTTATATTTGAAAGAAAGAATAAGAAAAAAAAAG
Organism: Drosophila flavopinicola; assembly: GCA_035042425.1. NCBI lineage: Eukaryota > Metazoa > Arthropoda > Insecta > Diptera > Drosophilidae > Drosophila > Drosophila flavopinicola. The sequence goes on along the minus strand of JAWNLL010000237.1, from coordinate 119,125 downwards.
GAAAATATATGACCAGTCGCCGCTGAGACTCGGACCCAGCACCTTTCGTTTGCCAGGGCGCCACTTTACCCCCTACGACACAAACCATTTTGATGATCGCTTGACTTTGTTTGCTCATATGCACCTGTTCTTTCAAAATATTTAATGACGCATATTTTCGCTGTTTATGACTTAAGCTTTTTTTTGTTATTTTACCCATGAATGAGTTGTAAGGATGCTCAAATTTACAAGGTAATTGAAAGCAATTACTTCGAAAAGATCAGATTTATGCCCAAACCCGACTTAGAGTTGTATGGCAGCTATGATATATAGCGGTCCAATCGGGCCGGCTCCAGCTAATGTGCTGTTTTTATACTCTGATACCGAAGGTACTCATAGTATATTGGTTTTGTCGAATGTCCGTCAGGCCGTCCGTCTGTCCGTCTGTCTGTCTGGATGAACGCGCGTATTTCCGAAACGATATTAGATAGACTCTTGAAATCTTTTACGTTATGATTATAGCTATCTGCTTCAGATCAAGTTTATTCCAAATTTATGCCACGCCCACTGGGAGGCTGGCAAATCGATAACATGTCGATACACCTCAAATCACAAATCGATTAAACGTGAATAACTCCCACAATTTTGAAGCTAGAGTAATCAAATTTGGTAGGTATATTGCTGGTGACCTCCCGAAAAAATTGGATCCTAGGTTAATCGGCCACGCCCATTATTACGCCCACCAGCCCCCCTCCAAAATTAATTTGAAATGCTTATATCTCCCGCAGTTTTAGAGCTAAAGTCACCATATTTGGAATATATATTACTGGTGACGTCCTCTACAGATTACAGAAAGAAAATTTCGACCACGCCCACTCCCGCCCCCGTAATCGCGAAAATCGATATACATCAATGCACAATTCGATAACACGTGTATATTTCCCGCAATTTTGAAGCTAGAGTCCCCAAATTTGGAATTTAGACTAGGGCTGACCAGCCCAAAAGATTGCGTCCTGGATTTTCCGGCCACGCCCACTAGAACGCCCCCCAGCCACCCCGCCCCCACGAAACACGGAAGCCTATATCTCGCACAGTTTAAGAGCTAGGGCCACCAAAATTGGAGGATAGACTTATTGTCAGCCCCCCTAAATATCGGCAAAAAATTTTGGGGCCCCGCCCCCTCCCGCCCCCAAAAATCGCGAAAATTTATATCTTCCACAGTTTCAGAGCTAGAGTCATTAAACTTGGAAGATAGAATTCTGGTCAGCCCCTCTAAATATCAGTAAAAAAAAAATTGGGGCCACGCCCCCTCCCGCCCCAAAAATCGCGAAAATGTATATCTTCCACAGTTTTAGAGCTAGAGTCAAGAAATTTGTAAAATAGACTTCTTGTCACTCCCTCTAAAGATCGGCCAAATTTTTTGGGGCCACGCCCCTTCCCGCCCCCAAAAATCGCGAAAGCTTATATCTTCCACAGTTTTAGAGCTAGAGTCACCAAAATTGGTAGATAGACTTCTGGTCACCCCCTCTTAAGATCGACCATGCCCCTCCCGTTCCCAAAAACTTGGAATGCCGATTTCGGGTCACCCAAACACCAGCAAAAATTTTCTGTTCACTTGCTTTCAGCTGTTCTTAAAATGGTATCAGAGTATTACGCAGTCGGCTCCGCCCGACTGCAACGTTCTCACTTGTTTGAATAATAAGTGTCTGTGCAAAGTTGCATCGCGATAGCTCAAAAACTGAGGGACTAGTTTGCATACATACAGACAGACGGACATGGCTAGATCTATTTGTTTTGTGTTTCTAAGCATACTGGCAGTAACTTTTGGGGGTCTCCGACGCTTCCTTCTATGCGTTACAAACTTCAGCAAAAATTTAAAATACTATTTTCTTCGAAAAGAGTATAAAAAGTTAAGAAAATACTCTGAACGTGCGACAGCTGTTAGGGTTTTTGAGTTTTGCTGGCATTTTCTGGGTCCTATAAAAACATTAAAAAAAAGTAATAAAATTTGGATACTCTTCGAAGAAAATACTATATTAGCTTTGTGCTGAAGTGTGTAAAGCATAGAAGGAAGTTTTGGAGATCCCCAAAAGTGTGCTTAGAATGTCAAAACAAATTGATCTAGCCATGCCCGTCTGTCTGTCTGTCTGTGTGTATGTAAACTAGTCCCTCAGTTCTTGAGCTATCCTGATAAAACTTTGCACAGAGACTTATTATTCAAAGGGACAGCACGAAAGTCGGAACCGGCCGGCTGTAAGTCGGTTTTGGCCATAAATCACATGTTTTCAAAGCTATCGCGATGATTGCAAAACGATTGAGTCATAAATAGCGAAGATATGCGTCAATAAATATTTTGAAAGAACAGGTGTATACGAGCAAAGAAAGCCAAGCGCAGGTATGTTTTTAACAGACTGCTCTTCAAGCGAGTTTGTCATCGATCATCAAAACTGTTTGGTGTCATAAGTGGTAAAGTGTCGCGCTAACAAACGCGAGTTCGGAGGTTCAAGTCTCAGCTGCGACTTATCATTTATTTTCATTTTGTTCTTATTATTCTTTTGAAATATAAAATAACTAATCAAATTTATTTGCTACCATTGTCTTACCACATTGTCAATATCACGCGAAAAGCGATCACTATAATCGAGCTTGTCAGCGCATTTCAAAACGGTTTTGTTGTGTCAGTAGAGTGTTCCGCTGACAAACGGGAGACGTCGGCTCAAATTCCAGCCGCGACCTATCATTTTTTTTGTTGCTCTAATTATTTTTTCAAATATAAAATAGCTTGACTTTAATATTTTCAAAGAAAAATTTAAATTCATATGATACCAATTATTAGAGCAAAAAAAATAGGTACAATTTCTGTGGTGCAGTCGGCAGAGGGAAAATTACCTAATGGTTCGAAAAGAGTATAAAAGTATCTTTTCCCAATTGTTAAAATTAATTTTGTACCCCAAAGGGAACAAAAAATGTGGGAAAAATTCCAACAAAAATATTGAAAATGCGATAAAAAGCAGTTCTTCAACATAACCGAGTAATCTAAATAAACATTCATAAAAACTTAACCTTCTTACACTCTTTTCAAAAAAATAGTATTTTAAGTTTGTGCTGAAGCTTGTAACGCATAGAAGGAAGCGTCGGAGACCCCCAAAAATTACTGATAGTATGCTTAGAATGACAAAACAACTTGATATAGCCATGTCCGTCTGTCTGTATGTATGGGATCTAGTCCCTCAGTTTTTGAGCTATCGTGATGCAACTTTGCACAGACACTTATTATTCAAAGAGACACCACATTGGTTGGAGCCGGCCGAAGCGGACCACTATATCTTATAGCTGCCATACAATTCGAAGTCGATTTTGGCCACAAATCCCATGTTTTCAAGGCTATTGCGATGAAACTTTGCACAGACTTTAAAGTTATCACGATGAAACTTTGCACTTATACTTATGGTTCAAAGACACAGCACATAGGTCGGAGCCGGCCGGATCGGATCACAATATATTATAGCTGCCATGCAACTCGAGTCGGTTTTGGCCATGTATCCCATGTTTTCAAATCTATTGCGATGAAACTTTGCACAGATACTTGTTATTTAAAATTACATCACATTAATCGCAGTTGGCCGGATCGGACTACTATAGCTGCCATACAACTGGAAATAAATTTAATATTTCAAAAGAAAATGTAAATTCATATGCTATCAATTCTTATAACAAAAAAATAAATGCCACGATAAAACGAATCTTTACAGCATATGAAAGTGGTTATGTTGGCAGAGTGAAAATTGGCTAAAGGTTCGAAAAGAATAAAATCTTCGGCACGCCGAAGATAATCCGTCCCCACTTAAATATTTATCGAAGCAAAAAATGTACATACTATAAAGCTAAGACAATCAAGTCGCAGCGCAGGCAAGTAAAAAACATATTAATAAAATAAATAAAACATAATATTTATATTTAAATCAAATTTAAAGTCCACCCCAAAAATAAACTAAATTTATTAAAATAAAACAAATACCTATATTCATTTTAAATGACGCCAAGTACGGAAAATGGATGCAAAAAAGCTGAAAACATCAAATTAAATAAAGTAAAACATAAACTGAATTTATGCAAAGTTAAATTGGACGTGAACTAGCGTCTTAATAAACACATATATCAATATGAGTTTATATAAATTAAAAAGGTTTTGGTGGCGTTTTAGGAAAGTAAAGTGCGAAAAAGGTGCGTGCTTCAGATTTTAATATTTACGACAACTGATTTCATTTCAGGCCCACGCTATGGTGGCGAAGCGAGGCGGATTCGCCCTTTCTGAGCGTCAAACGAAAGCTTGATTACGCTCTGGCTTCGCCCTAAAAATAAACAACAGGAGATTTAAAATAATAAAAACTAAAAATTCATGAATGCGTCGAAGTGCGCCAACACCGGCCACCACAAAGCGCTGCGGGCTTCATCATAAAGGCAGCCGTGACAGTTTGTGGATCGGTCTCTTAAATTTGCCGCCACTGGTCGTCTTAAGGTTGACGACCCGTACAACGCCGTCCTCTCCTGCGTACATCGCTGTTATCCTGCCGATCACCCACTGCTTGGGCAGCAGATTGTCTTCTGCGACGACCACCAGCTCTCCAACGTCCGGCAGGCGATGGTGCCACTAGGTTCGCTGTTGGAGCCCCAGCACATATTCCTTCGACCAACGCCGCCAGAACTGCTGCTTGAGTGACGAGACAGCTCGCCATCGATTTAAGCAGGGAAACCCTGCTGGTCCGGGGTCCCCTCCGCTGGTTGGGCGGTCAGAAGATGTCCTGGTGTCAGAGCCTCGACGTCTTTGGGATCCTCGCTGAGTGCTCCCACTGGCCTGGAGCTCAGCACGGCTTCCACTGCGACGAGCGTCGTCTGCAGCTCCTCTGCCGTGAGCAGCAGGCTTCCGACCGTCCGTTGGAATAGGTGCTTTGCAGACTTCATACCTCATCATACCTCATATGTCATCCCCAAGACCCCCGAAGTACGGAGCCCTTATCGGCTGCCCTTTCAAACCCTATCTATGTCATATTTAAATTAAATTTGTTGGACGGCTTCAACTATTTGCTCATAAGTTCCTTTTCTTTCGAGTGCCGTGGGGACATTTTCAAATCTTATTGATTTGTTTTTGCATTTTTTAACAAGGCGGAACACATAAGCGAACACTCTCAACAGCCTAGCATGCGATGAAAAACTAGCGATAGTTTCCAAGAGATTTGGTCGGTCTGCCGTTGCTGCTAGTTTAACAGCTGTTTTGTGTACCTCCAGGGTACGCATCTCATCTGTAATTAGATGTGGTTTAACAGGCCAAGATTCTCTTGGTTCCTACAAAAATGAAGGCCCATCGAACCAAATTGACGAGAGCAACTCGTCAACATCGCAACATTTTGAAATGATATCTGCTAGATTCTGATTTGTGGGTACATGGCACCATTCAGCGCTCACTCTTGATTTCAGCCACACGATTCGACAAAAATGTTGCCTCGTCGAAGGATGTGATTTAATCCAATAAAGTGTGACTCCAGAATCAGACCAATGAACAGTCCGTTCAATAGGTAATATAATATATATATTTTATAAGATTTTTGATTCGGTGACAGAGATCTGCGAGAAGGTGAGCCGCACACAACTCAAGTCTAGTAAGAGTGTTCGTCTTGAGTTGTACTACTTTTGATTTGGAAGTCAAGAACGAAATGCGACAACCTTCTGCAGTCTGGCTGTGTATATATACGCATGCGCCAAACGCTCTTATTGAAGCGTCGGCAAAACCATGTATCTCGATCGGTGCAGTTGGCTCAGTTAGTACATATCGTGGTACCTTTATTCTTTGAAGATGAATCAAAGTTGATTTCAACTGCTGCCACGAGTGGTCCAAGCTCAAAGGGATCGATTCATCCCAGTCTAGCTTCTGAAGCCAGAGCTCTTAGAGCAGGATCTTTGCCTTGATAAGCCGCGCTTAAGAGGCCAAGCGGTCAAGAATATTCCGTTTTGTCGCTAAAGACAGTCCACACAAAATAAATAAAATTAAAATTTTTTAAACTTTTAAAAGTATATAAAACATTTAAATTAAATTTAAAATATTAAATTAAAGATATACGTTAAAATTACGTTAAGCTCTAGAGATATTAATAAAAAACAAGTGGGGAAGGATTATCTTCGGCGTGCCTAAGATTTTATACTCTTTTCGAACCTATAGGCAATTTTCACTCTGCCAACTGCACCACTGAAATTTCGTAAGCTGTACAAAATCGTTTTGTCGCGTAACATTTTTTTTTTCTTCTAAATTTATTTAATTTATTGCCAGTTGTATAGCAGCTATAAGAAATAGTAATCCGATCCGGCCGGCTCCAACCAATGTGATGTCTCTTTGAATAATAAGTATCAATGCAAAGTTTCATCGCGATAGATTCAAAAACATGGGATATATGGCTAAAACCGACTTCGAGTTGTATGGCAGCTATAAGATATAGTGATACGATCCGGCCGGCTCCGACCAATGTGATGTCTCTTTGGATAATAAGTATCAATGCAAAGTTTCATCGCGATAGATTCAAAAACATGGGATATATGGCTAAAACCGACTTCGAGTTGTATGGCAGCTATAAGATATAGTGATACGATCCGGCCGGCTCCGACCAATGTGCTGTCCCCTAGAATAATAAGTGTCTGTGCAAAGTTTTATCGCGATAGCTCAAAAACTGAGGGACTAGTTTGCATACATACAGACAGACAGACGGACATGGCTAGATCAATTTGTATTGTCATTCTTAGCATACTGGCAGTAACTTTTGGGGGTCTCCGACGCTTCCTGCTATGCGTTACAAACTTCAGGACAAACTTAATATACTATTTTCTACGAAAAGAGTATAATAATACATAGTCCAACATTTGTTGCAAGGATTGGGAATTACAGTCGACTTCTCTGTGGCTTGGTTGTTGAAGATTTTTGCCTGACAGGCTGAGAGTGAGAGACTCAGGTCCGTCGAATCATTGCTTAAGAGCACCAGGCCTGTGTTGACATTTGATAACTGCCAAACGGTAAGTGGCTCGGCAACCCTCTTTGAGGTGACTTTGAGGTGTGTAAGTTCAGTGATTTCTTGCAACTCCTAACATCACATATTGCTGATATGGACGAGCATATCTATATAGCCATTCTATGACGGCATCTACCAATCATAGAGTTGAATTTGAAAATCGTCGGCGCTCAGGTGTCTGAAATAGCATCGTGGTATCCCCGCTTTAGCTTTCAGTGAAAGAAATTATGGTCAGGTTCTCCACATTTTTGTTTAATTCCCGGGTCGTCTAAAATTATTTTTGTACGCCAGGTGCTTAGAAGTCGAGTTTTGAGGTACATCAAGACATCAAGACTTGTAGGACGTTTATTATGGTAGGCACAATGATGACCGATATAATGAATTAGAGCATACCCAATATTTTTCATGCAAGTATATCTCCCTGTTGTAGAATTTGTTCTCATCGTGGGTAGTAGTCTCGTCAAAGCAGACAATATGTCCTTTGAGTTTGAAGGCCACCACATCCACCCTTCGCAAGGATTTTAGCTTAATCTACTGTATGACAAAAGTTATTGTTATTATTTATTATTGGCGCTACAAGCAGAAGACTATGAATTTTAGCACTGGTAGCAAGGTTTCAAATTAATAGAACAACGCTGAGTATATAGCATTCAGCTTAAGTATGGGTATTTAAATAATTATATAACTAAACTTTTAATCTTACATAATCTTAATTTTTATACTCTGATAAAGAAGGTATTCATAGTATATTGAGTTTCTGCAATGTCCGTCTGTCTATTGAAGAGACTTGAAACTTGGACTATTATACCTTTTGGTATCTGCTTCAGATATAGTGTGCAAAGAGTTTTGTGTCACGCCCACTGGGATGCCGGAAAATCGATAGCATGTCGATACACCAAAAATCTCAAATCAATAAAACGCGAATATTTCCACAATTTCATTAAATTTGGTAGGTATATTGCTCGCCATCCCCCTGCCACCCTCAAAAATTACCAAGAAACCATACCACAGTTTTAGAGGTAGAGTCACCAAAGTAGAAAGGTAGATTTTTGGTCACCTCTGTCAAGTTTGTTAAACAAATGAGGTGCCACGCCCCCTCCCGTCCCCAAAAATCGCACTAATCCATATTTCCCAAATTTTGAGAGCTTAAGAGTAACCAAACTTAGAAGGTATATACTGTTAGCTTACTTTACCGTCAATCTACGCCTCCGGCCACTAGTGCCCTCACCCATACAACAGCACCTGTTTTCAACAGCTTCGTTCCTGCAACGTTCCTACGTCTGTATGACTATTGAAATATTATTTCTCGTAGTCCCGGAGCAGATCAAGTTTGTTTAATTTTATAGCTTCACCCGTTCAAAAGTTATCGGTAAATTTTGATTTCAGACCAGTGTTTTTTGGTCTTAACTTGAAAGTTATAACAGCTATAACAGCTCCTTCTCCATCCCTCCAAATTACTCCACTACCGACCACAGTGGATCCTATCATATCCCCTTCTGTAGATCTGTCAACATCGGCGCGAGTTGTTTCTCGGCGGAAACGCAGAACATCTCATAGCCCGATTACAACTGGAATTAGCAACAATACTAATATTGCAATTTCAGCGCAACCACCAGTTTTAAATGTGATTGCCGCTAGGAAGCAAGTTTTTATATCTAGGCTTGCTTCTGATACTACTTCAGACTCTATAGTCTCATACATTGCTAGCAAAACTACCGCTAGCGTATTAGTCACCAAAATAAGTGTTCCAAATGACACTTTCCACATAATTTGTGACCCGAAATTTTGGCCACCACACATGATTGTTCATGAATTTAAGCCAAAAATTCTAAACATCCCTCCACCTGTCTCACTTCCAGCTGGTAGTTCAGCATCCAGCAATCCCTCAAAAAACTGAATTTTTATTTAACTACCATTCAATATCAGAATGTTAGAGGCCTTATGTCTAAACTTAAAAGTCTATTCTCAAATAGCACATCTTTTGAGTCAGATATTATCGCTTTCTCTGAAACTTGGTTAAACACTACTGTTTCTGATTGCGAAATTTTTTCAAATAATTTTAATATCTATAGACGTGACCGGCCGACTAGAGGTGGTGGTGTTCTAATTGCCATTAAAGCCACGCTCCAATCGGAAAATTTTAATTTTACTATGCCCGCTGATGTAGAAATTGTTGCTGTTAAAGTAATATTCCCATCAATGGCTCTTTTTATTACTTGCTCTTATATCCCTCCCTCTTCTGATATTCAAGTTTATATGAGACACATATCTTATATCAGAGAAGTTTCTACCCATGTGCGTGATAATGACCTTTTTGTGGTTTTAGGCGATTTTAATCTGCCAAATATCATATGGTCATTTTTCAGCAGCACAAATTATCTTATTCCGTCAGCTCAGCATGATTTTCTTGATGGCAGGCTTGATCTTTCGTTGTTTCAGATCAATTCAATTCATAACCAATTGAATAGATTACTTGATCTCGTTTTTATCAACGACTGTCCCAGTGCTTCTGTGTCTAGGTCACTTCCAATAACAGTCCCTGAAGATTCTTACCATCCCACTTTAGAAATGTCTCTTTTCTGTTCAAAGGCCTCCGCCTTACCTTCACCAACCTCAAATATGCCAATATTTTGTTTTCGTAAGGGGAATTACACCCTACTTAATCAGCTTATTTATTCAACTGATTGGTCTTTTTTAGACAATGCTGTTCATATAGATGTAGCTATTAAAAGATTCTACGAAAACATATATGCGCTCTTTGGCGTTTGTATACCAAAATACGTTCGAACATCTGGTTTAAAGAAACCACCATGGTTCACGCCAAGACTTTCAAACTTTTTTCTTCTAAACTCTCAATGCTACGAGAATTATCTTGCTCGCTGCAAACGTCAGTTTAGTCAGGATCCTAAACAATTTTACAATTTTGTGAATTTTAAGCGCAAATCTTCTGGTTTGCCTTCTTCGTTTTTTCTTGGGATGGAAAAAGCTAGTAATGATTCTGCTGCTTCTGACCTATTTGCTAAATTTTTTCAGTCAACCTATTCCTCTGACACCCCTACTACTGTGTCTTATCCTTTTCAAATTTCATCTTCTAACCAACTATTTACTCCAACCATCTGTAACACTTCACTTCTATCTTCTATTAAATCTCCAAAATCTTCTTTCTCTCCAGGGCCTGACAACATCCCTAGTTGTGTGCTTAAGGAGTGCTGTACTTCACTTACTCAACCATTGCTTAAGCTTTTTAATCCATCCCTTGATTCTGCAGTCTTCCCATCTATATGGAAGGAATCGTTTGTGATTCCTTTACATAAAAAAGGTGGGAAGTCAGATATTTCGAATTATAGAGGTATTGCAAAGTTATCAGCCATCCCAAAATTATTTGAAAAAATCCTTACTTCGACTTTGCAACATCTTTGTATGTCGATTATTTCCCCTGCCCAACATGGTTTTATTAAGAGTCGGTCCACTACGACCAACTTGCTTGAATTTACCTCCCTGGTAAATGATGCATTTCTATCGAAAATGCAAACTGATGTTATATATACTGACTTCAGTAAAGCATTTGACTCTGTTAACCATGATATATTGCTATATAAGCTTGATTTAGGATTCCCTCCCTCATTTCTTTTATGGATTGCCACCTATTTGAAAGGTCGCACTCAAAGAGTATTGCTTAGGTCGACTACTTCGAAAATGGTTCACGTTACTTCTGGTGTACCTCAAGGTAGTCATCTTGGACCTTTATTGCTTACTCTTTTCGTTAATGACCTGCCTTCGATTGCATCACACTCTCGTATTCTTATGTACGCAGATGATGTGAAACTTATTTTTTCGTACACCGATCCCTTGTGTCATACAGCGCTGGTGTTCGGCCAATCAACTGCAGCTAAATTGTTCAAAATGTATGTTCATGACTTTTAGTCGGACTAGACCCTACTTAACCACTTATACGATTGACAATGTTCCATTGCAACGTATCTTTACAGTTAAAGATCTTGGAGTCATTTTTGACAACAAGCTTAACTTTAATATGCATATGTCGACTATCACTAATGAGGCCAGAGGTGTACTTGGCTTTATTAAGCGTTGGTCGAAAGAATTTAACGATCCTTTCACCACAAAACTGCTATATGTTTCTTTAGTTCGTCCTATCCTTGAATACTGCTCATGTATTTGGTGTCCGCAGTACCAAAACTTCCAAGAGCGAATAGAATCCGTGCAGAAGCAATCCCTGCTCTTTGCCTTACGTGGACTTAACTGGGTTCCCAATCTCCGTTTGCCATCGTATTCCAGTAGGCTTTTACTTATTAATCTTCCGTCGTTACTTTACCGTAGAACAACGCTTGGTGTTGTCTTCCTACACAAGTTAATTAACGGCGACATAGACTCTTCCTTTCTGTTAGCTCGCCTTAACTTTTTTGTACCTAGTAGGCCAACTAGAAACTACGTCCCTTTGATTTTACCTTCATGCACGACTGATTACGCTTTGCACAATCCTCTTCGTGTTCTTTGCAAGGACTCCAACAAAGTGTTCCATGTCATCTCGGTTGAGGTCTCTCTCCCACTAATAAAATCTTATATTCTTTTGTATTTACGGGACTCCTCTGCCCGTGTTTAGTTAAATCTATTTCCCTTTTTATACCCTGAACCCATTAAAAATGGGTAAAAAGGGTATTATGGTTTTGTGCAAAAGTATGTAACAGGCATAAGGAAGCATCTCCGACCATATAAAGTATATATATTCTTGATCAGTATCAACAGTCGAGTCGATTTAGCCATGTCCGTCTGTCTGTCTGTCCGTCCGTCCGTCCGTCCGTCCGTCCGTCTGTCTGTATGAACACGCGGATATCAGAGACTACAAGAGCTAGAGACTTCATATTTGGAATATAAGTTCTCGTAATCCCGGGACAGATCAAGTTTATTTCATTTTATCGATAACTCGTCCCGTTTAAATGTTATCGATAAATTTCGATTTCAGACTAGCGTTTTTGGGCCTTAACTTAAAAGTTATAAGAGCTAGAGGACCCAAATTTGGGATGATAATCTCTAATAGCATACACATGTAACAAATATTTCACTTTTTGGATACCACCCCCCAATCCCCCCAAAAGTTCAAAAAACTCATTTTTGAAGGTACGACCTTACAATTTGGTATGGTCACACATTTTATAGCCAATGTTATGTCCTACAAATTTTAGAAAGATCGGACAATAAACACAGAAGTTATTTAAGATTTTACTTTCCATTGTGTGGGGCTCAGTGAAAAAGCAAGCTAACTGCTTAAACCGCTTGCACAGCTTGCAGTATGTGTGTGTCTGTATGTATGCACACTATTAGGCAAGTATGAATGGATGTCAGAGCTGGGTTCAGGGTATCTCCTAGTCGGGCACTCCCGACTAGAGCACTCTTACTTGTTTTTTATTCTCTCTCTGTCTTCTATTTTTCACTTAATAAAATACTTTCTAATAGTATATACTAACTCATTATAAATACTTGCTTCCTTTTAAGTATTAAGAAACTACTAAACAAATTTTTATTGATTTTTGGTTTGATTGGGTTTTTCTGGGTTTTCCCCAATCCTTGCAACAAATGTTGGACCAATGATTTAATTTTGCTATTGATATCCCCAGAACCTAACGTAATTTTAACTTTATATCTTTAATTTAATATATTTACTATTTTAAATTTTTTGAAAATTTTTTATATACATTTAAATGTTTTATAATTTTATATAAATTCTTTTGTGTCGACTGTCAATAGTCGACAATAAATAAATAAATAAATAAATAAATAAATAAATAAATAAATAAATAAATAAATAAAAAAGGCACAAAATTTGGTATGTATAGTCTCGAATAGCATACACATGTACAAAACTGTTAATTTTTTGGATACCGTACCCCCATCCCCCCAAAAGTGAGCTATAAGGATGCTTTGAAAAGAGCAGATATATGGCCAAAACCGACTTCGAGTTGTATGGCAGCTATAAGATATAGTGGTCCGATTCGGCTGGTTTCGACCAATGTGCTGCACATTTTAATAATAAGTGTATGTGAAAAGTTTCATCGCAATAGCTCAAAAACTGAGGGACTAGATACATACAGACAGACAGGCAGAAAGACGGACATGGCTAGATCAATTTGTTTTGTCATTCTAAGCATTCTGGCAGTAACTTTTCTCTCCGACGCTTCCTTCTATGAGTTACAAACTTCAGCACAAACTTAATATACTATTTTCTTCGAGAAGAGTATAACAGTGAAAAAGTTCGGGCAAATTCTGTTCGTTCTATTTCGTTTGCTTATTATACCCTGAACCCATTAAAAATGGATAAAAAGGGTATTATGGTTTTTGTGCAAAAGTATGTAACAGGCATAAGGAAGCATCTCCGACCATATAAAGTATATATATTATTGATCAGTATCAACAGCCGAGTCGATCTAGCCATGTCCGTCTGTCTGTCCGTCTGTCCGTCCGTCCGTCTGTATGAACACACAGATATCAGAGACTACAAGAGCTAGAGACTTCATATTTCGAATATAATTATTATATATAATATAATATAATATAAATATAATATAATATTATTTCCTTGTCGGCCCCCCAACTTGGAAGTCCCTCCATAGATACATCGTGTCCCCTAAGAAGAAGTTCAATCAAACATTTGTAAAGAACAAACACCTCAAGTCCAAGGCTGCCAACCAAGCATGATATGCCTAGCTCGAATTCTGCTGTGTCCCGTCAGCGCCCTGGCTCTGCATCCAGCATGAGGATAATGATACATTTATAGATGGCATTTGTGAATCTGGAGCTAGCACACTAGCACTAGACACCCCTAGTCAGGCTGCTGCTGACCGTGATCGGCTTACTATTGTTAAGCGTCTTACGAATCATAATAATTTGAATGTCCCCTGGTCTCGTGTTTCTGGACATGTTGGTGTAGAGAATACCTCAGTGAATTCCTCGCTACTTGGCCCTGTCTTGGATCACTTAAAGTCATTGTCAACTCGCCCTATTGTAGCAGACTCTCCTGGATCTGCAGACTCAACCTACTCCTGTCGCGGTAACAGCTACGCTGTATTGGCGGACGCTGGCGATGACGCAATGGTTGTGGACTTCTAGCAGGAACTCAACGACCGCCTAAAGACGTGTTCAATGATTCCTGGATGAGCTCGAGTGTTGGGCCTCGCAATGGATTATAGAGCCCAATAATAGAACAAGTAAGAATGCTCTAGTCAGGATTGCCCGAATAGGAGATACCCTGAACCCAGTTCTTACATCCATTGATACTTGCCTATCAGTGTGCATACACACAAATATACACATGCTGCAAGCAGTACAAGCAGTACAAGCAGTTGAATCAGTTAGCCTGCTACTTCACAGAGCCACATACTATGGATAGTTAAGTTTTAAACAATTTCTGTGTTTATTGTCCGATCTTATTCAAATTGCAAGGTCATACCTTCAAAAATGGGTTTTTGAACTTTTGGGGGATTGGGGAGTGGTATCCAAAAAGTTAAATATTTGTTACATGTGTATGATATTCAAGATAATGCGTGACAAATTTGAAGTATATAGCTCTTTTCGAAATTGATCGATAACTTTTGAACGGGACAAGTTATAGATAAAATGAAATAAACTTGATCTCTCCCGGGACTACGAGAACTTATATTCCAAATATAAAGTCTCTAGCTCGTATACAGATGGACAGGCGAACAGATGGACGAACAGTCAGACGGACATGGCTAAATCGACTCAGCTGTTGATACTGATCAAGAATATATATACTTTATATGGTCGCAGATGCTGCCTTATGCCTATTACATGCTTTTCCACATCTTCATTATACCCTTTTTACCCATTTTTAATGTGTTCAGGGCTTAAAAACCCAACACGCCACGTTTGCGCTCCATCCTGGTGGCTCACGTCGGCTTTATCTGACAACACCGCTTATCTTGGAGTGACCCAGGACAGGCGCCTCATATGGAGCAGCCATGTTAAAAAAAGTTTCTGTAACGGTGAATACAAAACTGGGGAAATTCGACTGGCTCCTCAGACCAGGTAGTGGTCTTTCCCTTGGACCCAAGATGAGGCTATTTAAGGTCATTATACTGCCAATGCTAAATTGGGGTATTACTTGCTGGGGACTGCATGTGACACCACCCTAAGAAGAGTTTAAGCTACCATACCAAAGTATTTGCGCCGCATGACCAATATTCAGTGTAATCATTACGTCAATAATGAGACTATGTTCAACGACCTTAAAATACCAACGGTGTGTGAGGCCATTGAAAAATGCTCCAACCGGTATCGCGCACGTTTGACAGACCACACTAGCCGCCTGGCAAGACTAGTCGCAAGATCTGCGGGAAAAGTGGGACAGGATTACCTTGGGCGCGCCGAAGATTTTATACTATTTTTTAACTTTTAGACATTTTCACACTTGCATCCACTGAAATTTCATATGCTGTCAAAACCCGTTTTATCGCTTCGCATTTTTATACCCTGAACCCATTAAAAATGGGTAAAAAGGGTATAATGAAGTTGTGCAGAAGTATGTAACAGGCATAAGGAAGCATCTCCGACCATATAAAGTATATATATTCTTAATCGGTATCAACAGCCGAGTCGATCTAGCCATGTCCGTCTGTCTGTCCGTCTGTCTGACCGTCTGTCTGTCCGTCTGTCTGTATGAACACACGGATATCAGAGATCACCCATTGCACTGCTTGTACTGCAGCATGTGTGTGTTTAGGTTAGTATGAATGATTGTAAGAACTGGGTTCAGGGTATCTCGTAGTCGGGCACTCCCGACTAGAGCACTTTTTTTTTAAGATTTGGTATCATTTGAACTTAAATTTTTCCTATAAAATATTAAATTAATTTCCAGTTGTTTGGCAGCTGTAAGATATAGTGGTCCGATCCGGCTGGGTCCGACCAATGACCGGTACTTCAAAAACTAAGAATATTACCGGGTCTACAATACAATACGAATTTATACCTTAGTTTTGTAGCAGGTTGATTCCCAGTTCAAGCGACATCGAGTGGAACATATTATTTAGTGTATTACCTTCAGTATTACCGTGCAGTCTGAGATCATTTGCAAATTTGTTGGGCTCTTGTGAAGCTAGCTTTGCTTCCAGATTGAGTACTTTCCGCTTTGGTGGTTTTTGTCTCTCCGATCTCGCTTTCCAGATGTTCGACACGGTTAAGGAGTATTCGCTCTTCATCCTCGTCTATATTTGATCAGCATGCTCTTCTTAAAAGCAGTTGCGTCGATGTTACATCTGATGACTTTCCGAACGCCAGGTCACATGAAGTATTTTCACATTGTCGCTACAAGAGTAATGCCATATTGCAAACTTGCGAGTGAATTTTTTTGTTACGCAGTGTGATTTGGTTCGAGTGATTTTTTGTTTTGCTTTGTTTAGTTTCTTGCTGATTGTTTAGTTTCTTGCTGATTTAATCGTCCACGTATTGGTGGTTGTTGATTTTTGATGTAGCGTAGCTCGCAGTGCACAATGCAGGGTAAGCACGTAGTTCCAAATGTGAGGACATTCAATTAGTATCCCTATAACCCCTATCTTCGAAATACGCTGCGAAAAAAATCTCAGGCGTGTGGTAGTGAGACTCCTGATGACTTCGCGGTGGAGTCACACACCACACCCTGCCAGGCTTCTGTGGATTGCTTACGTTAAATATTGGTAGATAGGTTTATTCTCCTTGATTGTCTATTTTGCTTCTCATTGCACCCAGTCTGAGAACTCTTATCGCTTGATTACATGTTTATTACGGTCACTTACCGTGCCGCGTGCGTGCATACCGCACTTACATACTTTTCTTGTCTATAAGAGTCCTGTTCAACCATTATAAAATTTAACATCTTGGCCCCTGTTGAAAGGTTGGCTTTTCAAAAATAGCTTTAGTATACTCGGTAAAATTATAAGAATAAACATCTTGGCCCCTGTTGGAAGGTGGACCTTTCAAAATAGATGTTGTTCAAGCCGTAGTTGTGTCTATATATAAGCCCACTTCTGATATAAATTGTATTTTTATGAACCATATGATTATGTTAATACATTAATTTTTATATGTTTGTATAAAAACTATATTTATTTTTATTATTTTGTATCCCAGTCGTGGTAAAACGATCGTAGCGGGCAGGAATTGTGAAGGCAGCTGACATACTCGTCCGAACAGAATGTAGACGACTGCGGCAATTCCCACGAACAGTAGTGTACGCTTACGCTGTAGTGGGCTGTGTCTTGAAGTTCCAGGTCAACAAGAAGTCGAGAATCTGGCCTTGTCGTTGCAAATCCGTTATTTTAAAAGAGTAATGGAAGCCCTCTATCTTGTTTTGATCCACTGCAGGCAAGTGATTTGAATTTGTAGGCATATGTTCTCGAAAACCTTTGAGCGCACATGCTTCAGCACGCTCATCGTCATCGATGCGCATCATGGCGACATCCACTGCCAGCTGCTAAGGAAGGCGCCAATTTATGTCAGATTCTGCGTGTTGAGCGAAAAGCGGGCTGTATATGACATTTTAAGGCTTCCGCATTGGCTTTGTTCACAGTGATCAGCTGAATGGTGGCCTGTGACAGTTTTGTCAACGGTATGGCCATGCTATTCAGCACAACAATGATCTCCCACAATGTCTTTGACTTGCATTCGTAGAGACAACGCTTGATCAGCGAATGCGTCATTTGCAAAATGCCATTGACCATATTGAAATCAATCGAGGCAAACCTCTTAAAATCATCTTAACCATCAGTTGCAGCAATTTTTTTTTCTAAATCATCTTTGCAAATGATGCCTACTGCTTCGCTTAGCTGCTTTTGCAGCGCAGTCGGCGAGTGCAGCATCTGTGTGACAATGAGCGTAGTGATCATTTTCCGATTACTTTCTTCGTGTGCGGCCCCATTGCGTGAATGCAAGGGCGCACGGCATACATACGGCTATGTCCATGGGCGCCTTGTCGATCAGCACCGGAAAAATTTTGTTTCGTTGACTTCAGAAATTCCTCTGGGGGTCTTAAAATACCCTGGCCTTATTATATACATATTTTAAATTCTGTGACCTCACATTGTGACAGAGCACAATAATATTTTTATATGTAATATATCAATTAGCATATTTTTATACCCTGAACCCATTAAAAATGGGTAAAAAGGGTATTATGGCTTTGTGCAAAAGTATGTAACAGGCATAAGGAAGCATCTCCGACCATATAAAGTATATATATTCTTGATCAGTATCAACAGTCGAGTCAATTTAGCCATGTCCGTCTGTCTGTCTGTCCGTCCGTCCGTCTGTATGAACACGCGGATATCAGAGACTACAAGAGCTAGAGACTTCATATTTGGAATATAAGTTCTCGTAATCCCGGGACAGATCAAGTTTATTTCATTTTATCGATAACTCGTCCCGTTTAAATGTTATCGATAAATTTCGATTTCAGACTAGCGTTTTTGGGCCTTAACTTAAAAGTTATAAGAGCTAGAGGACCCAAATTTGGGATGTATAATCTCTAATAGCATACACATGTAACAAATATTTCACTTTTTGGATACCACCCCCCAATCCCCCCAAAAGTTCAAAAAACTCATTTTTGAAGGTACGACCTTACAATTTGGTATGGTCACACATTTTATAGCCAATGTTATGTCCTACAAATTTTAGAAAGATCGGACAATAAACACAGAAGTTATTTAAGATTTTACTTTCCATTGTGTGGGGCTCAGTGAAAAAGCAAGCTAACTGCTTAAACCGCTTGCACAGCTTGCAGTATGTGTGTGTCTGTATGTATGCACACTATTAGGCAAGTATGAATGGATGTCAGAGCTGGGTTCAGGGTATCTCCTAGTCGGGCACTCCCGACTAGAGCACTCTTACTTGTTATTTATAATTTGGCTGTTTTGAGTTTTTGGTTTATGCTCAATTGTTCTTATTAACTTTTTATTTTTTATTGGTTTATCTTTTAAGTACTGCATTGGCAGATACAATATTTGCAACGTCATTATCCTCGATAGGAAAAGGACAAACATTGTGTGTCGATCTTAAAGACACTCCAGTGCTATCATTCTCTATTATTCTACAACGTCCATTATTTCCTATAAAAGGCTTTGTCACCCTACCCAAATTTTCCTCTTTGAACAGCACTAAAATACCCGGCTTCAGATTATCTTTTGTGTCTAAATACTTCCAATTTGATACGTTTGAGCTACATTGAGTTGTATTAACTGTAAGGCACACAAAGTTTTTGATTGTGGCTGGGTCAAGCTTAAGCCGATAAGTACGATTTTTGAATCTGAATATAAATGTATTTCATCCACGCTCATTTTCATACTAGCTAGTATTTTGTTTGTTAATTCAGTCAGTAGTCTTGATTTTGATGCTGCTAAATTTATAAAGGATTCTCCCTCAATGCTAATGGTCTTAATGTAGACCACCGCCCCATATGCTTTTATCGATGCGTCACATAACCCATGAAGTTCTATTGTGCACGCATCATTACCGATCAGCCTTCTTGGCATCGTAATCTTATTTAACATTGGTAATCCTTTTTTAATTTTTTCCCATGCTAGAACAATATTACCAGTTATTTCGTCATCCCAGTCAAATTTTGATTTCCAGAGCTCTTGCATTATCACCCTAGTAGTTACCGATACCGGATTGACCTAATGGATCGAATAATTTTCAAATGTCGGACAAACTATTTCTTTTTGTTGCTTTCTTCTTGCATTCCCTTGCAAAAATGGGCTGTTGGCGGCATCCAGGATACTGCTAAAGCTTTAACTGTATCCACTTGATCTCTATCAAAATCCGATCGCATGGCTCTATCAGCTACAGGAATTGATTTAAGAATTGTTTCAGTGTTTGAAAACCTCTTTCTGCTGTTGGTAATTTTCGGACACATATTTACATTTACTTCGCGCATGCCTGGTTTTTTTTGTGAGTTTTGGGCGATCAACGCTTTTCCCCTCTACTTCCCTAAACTTTCTTATCAGTGAATATAGTCTATCGGATACCGATGTTAACGTGCCACAAAATATAGCCGGTTGGCTTAGGATTGCCGTCTCGTTTGCGATCCACCCAAACACTGTATTTTGCAAACGAATTTGTCCTGCGTTTAAACTAGCTGTGCCGCCCCTGTGAATATCATAGAATAATTCTATCCCAAAAAGCATATCAATGCATTTTGGAATATTAAACTGGGGATCAGCCAATTCCAACTTAGGAACCGTATCACCAATATATATTTTTTGGGTCGGTAATTCCGACACAATTTTTTTGTATAATCAAAACTTCAATATTTGTATTATAATTTGAAGTTTCCGATTTCAGACTTACTATTACGCTCTCATCAACCTGCGCTATGTTACCTGACATGCATTCGATAGTTGATAGCGTTTTTTCCCCTTTTAATCTAAGTTTATTCTTCATCTGTTTTGTTAAAAACTTTACTTGTGAGCCACTAACACCCTGCAATACTGCCAATTTCCTTTTCTGCCCTGAACCTGTACTAAGGTTGTGGAAAGAAGGACATATTTTTTTCATAATGTCTTCTCTATGTAGAAGAATAAATATGAATAAAACATGCCAATCAATGAGGCATTTGGATAATCAATACTGGATGGACCATTTTACAACCCATTAAACATTGTTCCCTTTCAATTAATTTTGATTCTTCGCTTTTTCTGAACGTGTGTTCCTGACTTGCATCCAAGGCAAATTGCTCACGCTCCAAAAACTGTATAAAAGGGTTAGTTGTTGGTATGTGTCTAGGGTTAGCCAACGAATTTTCGTATTTGGACCTTAAATTTATATTTAGTTTTCTTACTAAAATAAAATTAACAAGTGGGGAACGATTATCTTCGGTGTGCCGAAGATTTTATTCTCTTTTCGAACCTTTAGGCAATTTTCACTCTGCCAACTGCACCACTGAAATTTCATATGCTGTACAAAATAGCTTTGCCGCTTAAATTTTTTTTTTTTTTTTAAGAATATTCAATTGATTGGCAGCTATAAGATATAGTGATCCGATCCGTCCGGCTCCGACCAATGTGATGTCTCTTTGAATAATAAGTATCTATGCAAAGTTGTATCGCGATAGCTTTAAAAACATGGGATATATGGACAAAACCGACTTCGAGTTGTATGGCAGCTATAAGATATACTGATCCTTCATCGCTTCATCGCGATAGCTTTCAAAACATTGGATTAATGGCCAAAACCGACTTCCATTTGTATGGCAGCTATAAGATATAGTGATCCGATCCAGCCGGCTTTAAACCAATGTGATGTCTCTTTGCATAATAAATATCAGTGCAAAGTTTCATCGCGATAGATTAAAAAACATGGGATATATGGCCAAAACCGACTTCGAGTTGTATGGCAGCTATAAGGTATAGTGGTCCGATCCGGCCGGCTCCGACCAATGTGCTGTCCCCTGGAATAATAAGTGTCTGTGCAAAGTTTTATCGCGATAGCTCAAAAACTGAGGGACTAGTTTGCATACATACAGACAGACACAGACAGACGGACATGGCTAGATCAATTTGTATTGTCATTCTAAGCATACTGGCAGTAACTTTTGGGGGTCTCCGACGCTTCCTTCTATGCGTTACAAACTTCAGCACAAACTGAATATAATATTTTCTTCGAGAAGAGCATAAAAAGGCCTTTAGCTATTTCGTCGGCTGTCAACCCCATCGCATTTATTGCTTGCAAGTTATCTTGCACCGTATCTAAAAGTGTTTAGAAAAACAAAACAAATTGATCATGTCCGCCTGTCTGTCTGTCTGTATGTGTGCAAACTAGTCCCTCAGTTTTTGAGCTATCGCGATGCAACTTTGCACAGACACTTATTATTCAAGGGGACAGCACATTGAACGGAGCCGGCCGGATCGGACCACTATATCTTATAGCTGCCATACAACTTGAAGTCGGTTTTCATCATAAATCCCATGTTTTCAAAGCTATCGCGATAAAACTTTGTACAGATACTTATTATTCAAAGAAACAGCACATTGGTTGGTGCCGGCCGGATCAGACAACTATATCTTATAGCTGCCATACAACTGAATATCGGTTTTGGCCATAAATCCCATGTTTTCAAAACAAAACCTATGCAACGCGAAAGAAAAGATCAGTATAATCAAGTTTGTCAGAAAATTTAAAAACTGCTTTTTGGCGTAAGTATTAGAGTGCTGCGCCAACAAACGGGAGAACACGGTTCAAATCCCAGCCGCCACTTATTGCTTTTTATTTTTTTTCTAATTATTTTTTTCAAATATATATCAAATGTTTTTTCCGGATATTACTTTTTTCGAGGTATCCGGACCAATCTGACAAATTTCGTATGTCGATCCACCACAAATCTCAAATGGATTAAATGTGAATATTTCGCGCACTTTTGAAGTTTGGGTCATAAAATTTGGTAAATAGATTGCTGGTGATCTCCCCGAAGAATTTGATTATAGTTTTTCCGGTCACGCCCACTAGAACGCCAACTCGGCCCCGCCACAAATAATCGGAAATACTTAGATTACTATTATGCTTCGTGAAAGGTCAAACCTAGACCACCCACACCAGCAATCGGGATATTTATACTCTTTTCGAAGAAAATAGCATATTAAGTTTGTACTGGAGTCTGTAACGCATAGAAGGAAGCGTCGGAGACTCCCAAAAGTTACTGCCAGTATGCTTAGAATGACAAAACAAATTGATCTATGGGATCTAGTCCTTCAGTTTTTGAGCCATCGTGATGATAATTTGCACAGACACTTATTATTAAAATGTGCAGCACATAGGTCGGAACCAGCCGAATCGGACCACTATATCTTATAGCTGCCATACAACTGGAAGTAAATTTTTATATTTCAATAGAAAATTAAAATCATATGATATCATTTTTTACAGCTAATGAAAGGGCTGCAGTTGGCAGAGTGAAAATTATCTAAAAGTTCGAAAAGAGTATAACATCTTCGGCACGCCGAAGATAATCCTTTCCCACTTGTTACACTTGAAGCGGACTCAGTTGTCATTGGAGCATCTACTACTTTTCTAAAATTAATTTGTAATATTGCTCTTTGGTTGGAAAATTAATGTTTTCCATTCTTCGTATTTCCCAGAGAAAGATGGAATATCTATTTTGTTAAACACGAAGGTCAGATTTTCGCCCCGTGTTTGTGACGCTAGTTCATCACACTCTTCATTAAGAGTATAGAGCATATCCGTCAGTTCAAAGTCTCCATTATACTCGATGTACTCGAAGAAGACCACTTGAACTCTATATTTTATTAAGCGGACTTCGGACATTGGGTCATTACCAGCTTTAAACCTATTGAAAACTCCCTCATACCCGCTTAGCATATATTGAAACTTTCGATTTAACGATAGTTTCCTTTTTTCACAGCTAGTTTTTTTGTCGCTCTGGGAATGGACTGGCACTGGAGTGGCTACTTTTTAATAGCCCCCTGGTCGACACTTTCTGATCCTAACAGGCTCAACAAAATATAGGTTTTATGAATATATTCCCTTACCTTTTTGCCGTACTGATCCCTGAAGTAAGGCTTACTTTCCAATTTGTGCCTCTGAATTTTCAATGTTTTGACATTGGCTTCAAATTCTATCGATGTTTCCATTTCTTTATAATTTGTTTTGTTTTATTAAACTTTAAATAAAATTTTATTTTTTATTTTAAGTTTTACTCCGCGCGAACCGTGTATTTAATATTAGTAATTTAATAACTGAAGTTAGAAACTACAAACTTTTTTTTACGTTTGCTCGTTTGCTTTTTTTTCAAACACGTCACTTAAATTTTAAATACACTCGCGTAAACGTTTAAGGGTCACCATGAGCGAAAACTACAACACAATACAAAAACCGCAGAGCGCGGTCGAACTGTTGTGATCCTATTTAACGACTACAGCCGCATTGCTTTGGCAGGTGTATTAAAAACTCTCAACATATCTTAATATTATTTATAATTAGCTTCGTCTTACCTAGGACAATATCTAGGTACACATTTGAAGTTACAATCGCGTCTAGACTCAATATCCTAGAACATATTTGTTTGGGAGAACTCTTATGGCTTGCTTACATGTTTATTACGGTCTCTTACCGTGCGGCGTGGGTGCATACCGCACTTACATACTTTTCTTGTCTATAAGAGTCCTGTTAAACTATGATAAGATTGAACATCTTGGACCCTGTTGAAAAATTGGGCTTTCAAGATCCGTTTTAGTATAGAGTTTAATATTTAAGATTAAACAGGACCAATGGTTGATCTGTGGTGATCCGCCACTCTGCGTGTTCAAACTATATTTGTTACTGGACCTTTTTTTTGCGTTGATACGTGACATAGGGCATCCGCTAGCTCAAGCAAAAAATTCGCCAAACTCCGAGAATTTAAGCAGAAAATATTATATATTCGGCCAAAGATATTCCTTTTCCACTTAATTTATTTTTATCGTAGTTAGGAATTTGATTGTTCCCGAATGTATTTCTCTAATTCTTATACTCTGATACCGGAGGTACTCATAGTATATTGGTTTTGTCGGATGTCCGTCAGGCCGTTCGTCTCTCCGTCTGGATCAACGCACGTATTTCCGAAACGATATTAGATAGACTCTTGAAATCTTTTGTGTTATGATTATAGCTATCTGCTTCAGATAAATTTTATGTGATGTATGCCACGCCCTTCGGAAGGCTGGCAAATCGATAACATGTCGATACACCTCAAATCACAAATCGAGAAAACGTGAATATTTCCCATAATTAGAGTCATCAAATTTGGTAGGTATGTTGCCGGTAACCTCCCCAAAAAAATGGATCCTAGGTTTTTTGGCCACGCAGACTTGTACGCCCACCAGAACCCCCCCCCCCCCCCCACCCCCGTGCAAAATTAATTATAAATGCTTATATCTCCAGCAGTTTTAGAGCTAAAGTCACCATATTTGGAATATATATTACTGGTGACGTCCTCTACAGATGTCAGAAAATTTCGACCACGCCTACTCCCGCCTCCGTAATCGCGAAAATCGATATAAATGAAAGCAAATTCGATAACACATGTATATTTCCCGCAATTTTGAGGCTAGTGTCACAAAATTGGAATTTAGACTGGGGCCGACTAGTCCAAAAGATTCGTCCTGGATTTCCCGGCCACGCCCAGTAGAACGCCTCACAGCCACCCCGGCCCCACGAAACACGGAAGCCTATATCTCGCACAGTTTAGAAGCTAGGGCTAACAAAATTTGACGGTAGTCTTCTAGCCAAGTCCTCTAAAGATCCCTCTCTTGGATCGAAAACAAAATTGGCGAGCCACTACCCCTCCCGCACCCAATTGTCGCGAAAATTCATATCTTCCACTGTTATAGAGCTTGAATGGAAAACTGATTTCTGGTCACACATACAAACCCTCCTCCCCCCACCCACCTTGGATCGGTAAAATAAATGTTGGCCCCCTACCACAACCAAAGTTCGCGAAAATCCATATCTCCCAATGTTTTCGAACTTGAATCACCAAACTTGGAACCCCTAAAAATATTCTGTTTCTCTGCTTACCGATGTCTGAAATACATAAATGTTCATTATTCTATTGAACAGTCAGACCTCAGTAATATAAAGTCGTGTTTTGAAAAAACACTGGAGCAGAAAGTCTTTACTTTACAAACTTGTTCGCAAAAATGGGTCAAGGAGTGCATTTCGGTTACAAGTGATGTGAAGTGAAGTAAATATTTAATATTTATTCAATGTACACTATCCTGAATACTAAGGGAAATACCACTGTGCTAACTATAAGCTGTTCCAAAGGTCGTAATGCCCCCACCGGCAATATTTGAAAACGCCCAATCAATGTGAGAGTCACCATTGGTTGTGGGCGTTTTCAAATCTAACAAAGACCTAAATCCTTTCCCGGCTACTTCAGTATGCAGACTTCCAATATCCCACGATCGCCTACTGGTGATAACTGTCGTAGATCCCCTTAACACTATGACCGAAATACCACCAAATGGAGAAGTATTTTTGAAAATTTGCTTTAGACGGTAGTCCAAATGGGAAAACATTTTGAAGCCTAATATTGATATTTCATCAGTTATAATTAGTTCAAGGTCAATCAACCTTGAATGCAAAGTGTTAACTAAATCATGGCTTAAGGCCCCCAAATCTGAACCGGATTAGTTTATTGGAAGTGAAACATGGAATGCAGTGTCGATCCACTGATTCCGAAAGCAGCTTTACCTGTGAGTGCACACAATCAAATTTTAACTAGATTTGGATCACTTCCTGGTTTGCTATTGTACATTACGGACAAAGATTGCCAAATCGCAGATATAAGTCGGCTCTTGCCGACACCAGCGCCACCATTGTGCAAAACATGGGTGAGATATATCTTCTGTCGAAAATTAAGCAATTTGAGAATATTTGATAAGCTTTCAGTTGAAATTATAGCCGACAGCTTAATTACACGGACATCACTATCTCCTACGTTTTCATCTTCATTTTCATCGACACTTAAGACATTTAATCGATTTTTTTCTGGAAAACCTAATTATCAACTTAATTTTCATCCTGAATTGCACTACTGAGTGCATCCTGATGCTCACTATCATCCAAACTATTATATT
This sequence comes from Drosophila flavopinicola, assembly GCA_035042425.1. Taxonomy (NCBI): domain Eukaryota; kingdom Metazoa; phylum Arthropoda; class Insecta; order Diptera; family Drosophilidae; genus Drosophila; species Drosophila flavopinicola. The sequence continues at coordinate 92,457 of JAWNLL010000237.1, read as the reverse complement.
TCCTCGGCGACCCCTATGCCGTTTGCTGAAACTATACAAAGCCGCAAAATTAGCTAAGCATAAGCTTTCTAAAGCATCGGGGCGCTGAACCTAATGGTCGAGCAGACCTAGCTCAAATATTGCTGTTGAATCCACGGGTAGATTCTGCAGCTGAGCCCTAGACTTCAGGATTCTAACCCGCTGGTCTGGTAATGAAGTATTTATAAATACTTCAGCTATACTGCTTTCGGACAAATGCATACCTAAGCAGCAGTAAACGGCTTTCTGGGTGGATATTTCCATACCCGAAATTAACTTGTGTCCTATGTGTTGTATCTTTTGTAAGTACATTGCCCCTAATATTCTCACTAACTGATTAACGCATTAACTTGGAAACTCCTTTCTGAGACTAGACTTCTTCTAATGGGAATAGAATCTCTGTTTGGGGCATGGGAGGGTATGGAATACCGAGTCTACATATTTGTTTTCCGCTAATTTCACGCCTACATGAATGCCCGTGATTGTGTGTTTGATACTCCAAGAATGAAGCTACATCCGGGTTACGGGTATCAGTTGTGATGAACTGGTCAATAAAAGACTTAGCAGGGGGAATACTTGACTCATCGCTTAAGTCATGCTTGGGGTGTCGTTCAGCTAAAGCATGCCGTGAATGTGTGGTGAGCCTCTTTGCTGAAACTATACTCGCCAATAAAATTTTATGACTCGATGGCCACCGAAAACACCGCCTTCCTTTATGATTAGTTTTAGAAGCTGCCTATATCGAAAACTTTTATTTTGATGCTTATTCCTCCGAAATGTCTATCTTATCTAGGTTTTTAGATAATAAACCTAAGAGCTCCCTCCACCTGGTCTCAGCTGTCGAAAATGTTATAAAAAATTAGGTTATCAAACAATTTATCAGCTCTACAACATATTCTATAGAAATTTCTAAGCTCGGATCTAACTACGGTTGTAAGACTTTCTGAGCATTTTTTTTTAATGCCAGCGAATACCGTTGGGAAGGCCAGCTCCTCGGAGCCGCAATCTGCAATCATATCATAACGAAGCTGAGCCTCTCCAGGTGCCACTATCCTCTGCACAGCTAAGTTCTCAAATGGATAAGCAAAGTTACATTTTTTCCTGGATTTGTTCCACATTATCTTGGTAGTTTGTGGAAGTTTGAACAGATCTTTCTATTAGCTCTGTAACTGAGTCCCTATCTTCAGCTGATGCAACAAAGAGAACTGTGCCAGATGAAAAGCAAGACAGCCAGTTTTCATTAACTACGTGTTTTCTGTAGCGCTCTGTGTTTACTAGAAATCTGATTGCATCAGAAATTTTAGAGGGCATAATGGATTCAGCCATAAAATCATGGCTATATTCCATTCTACGCTTGAGGTGTATCTAAACTACCTCGGCTTCACTAAAGGACCTTGGCAGGGACGTAACAATGGCGTTTTGACGGCCATACCCAAAAAAATTAATTATCATAAAAGGATGGCGTGGGGATATAAGCCTTTCCTCTAGAGGCGTTAAGCCTTTTGAACATTATAGAAGTTATGGAAAATCTAAGCCATTTGCTATTGAAACCCTTTATTTATTATTGCAGGAAGTGAAAAGACTTAAAATACCTGCACTAATTTCTGAACTACATTTGCTTTCTACAACTTCCCGTGAAATTTTGTCAACTTGATGCGGACACCACACCAATGCAAATCTGCTTAACCATTCTATAAAACGCGACTATCGGTGATATGATAGTGCATATAGCTTGGCCAGCTCTATCGTCTTGAAAGGTATTCGCACGATGTTCCCTATTACGCATTACATATTTTTTCTGCTATTACTATCTATCTATACTATCGGGATGGCTCCTATACTGGCTGACTCTCTGTGATAAGCTTATCTTGGCGTCGAATACTTCCTGGCGTGCTTGTATTTGAGCACTTCGCCTTTCACTTGTGCCTGCTCTAGTATCCTACGAATCGGGCTGTTTATAACTTGCGGCCTTTGGCTCTCATCTCTAGCTCTTTCTAGAAGTCTGCGTTCTATATTCTGTCTATTGTCCGCCCGTAGTAGATTGTCTTGAGTCTGTTCATTGGCCCTGTAAAAAGCGCCTGTCCGTCGAGTTGCACGGCGTGCTGTATTTTGTCGCTGTTCGTCTGCCCTATATACAGGGTCTTGTCTGCGTTTTGATCGACGCGAAGTATCAGCTAAATGCTCCAGTTCTCTAACTGGAGATTCTGCTCGTCGAGTTGCACGGCGGGCTGTATTTTGTCCCTGTTCGTCAGCCCTGTATACAGGGTCTTGTCTGCGTCTCAATCGACGCGAAGTATTAGCTAATTACTCCAGTTCTCTAACTGGAGAATTTGCCTTTCGGGTTGCACGTCGTGCCGTATTTTGACCCTGTTCGGCTATCCTAGCTATACTAATATTCCTGCGAGCCTGGTGACTTTGTATATCTCTACTCCTCTCAGTATGTCTGAATTCTTCATTGTCTCTACGCTCTCTTTGAGACACTGCATTTACTATGCTCTCCTGCTCAGCATAATTGGAATTGGACCTATTCAATAAATTTCTAGCCCTCCGCTTTCGAGATCTGGTGGGAGCTGATATGTTATTGCTTATTTAAACATTTTAACAAAAACCACTTGAAAAACTTCCTAAAAATTTACATAAACACACTCAATCACTCAAAATAAACGCACGATTACCTTGTGTGATGCCGACTGCACTGTCTGCATTCACCATAAGCAACATAGCTGTTTGCAACCTTTAAAAATCCATTATTTTTTTTTTACAAGGGTTTAAAGTGTTTAAAGGTTTAAAGGGTCCCTAACGGCTAGGATTTCCCACAGACGCAGTTTTCTAAGAATACTGGAGATAACTTTTGGGACTCTCCGATGATTAAACAATTTAATACACAATGAATATTCTATTTTTTTCAAAAGGGGTATAAAAAGAATAATCTAGTTGCTATGAAGCAAAATAATTTTCTTCAGGAAAAGTTAAAGAGCAAACTCTTGTCACAAGGGATAACGGAATGTCAGTAAACAAATTAATCAATAAGCCTAATCATTCTATTTAAAACACCATTCACCTGACGTTAATATTACTCAGCCAAGTTGTCAATTAAATCATGCTGATCTGATGGAAGATGTAGATTTTGTTTATTGTAAGATATCCAGGAAATATTAGTAAGGTTAAAGTCATGTTGAATAATCTAACAAACTCAGATTTGGGATTAATGTATGAGCAGCATTTACATATCCACAAAATTAGAACGAAATTTGCACATCAAAAGTAATAATTTGGGAACGCCATATGAAACGAACAGCAATCAAACAAAAAACAATCAACAAACTGCCACCTCGGCTACAAGAGATCTTTACGATTAACATCAAGTAAGGATTTCCTCATTAGAAGCTGAGTAGAGCCAAGTCTCAGAGAAGGCAATGATATCAACCTCAAAAGAAGCGCTGTCAATGTAAAGTTTATGCAATTTACAACACAAACCACGCAAATTTTGATAAACTATTTCCAAATTTTGAGCCTAGTGATGAAGAACAAGAATTTTAAATGAATTATCACCTATATTTTCCAGCAAAATTGCAGAGTCTATAGTAGCATTATCTCCAGAGGCAAATTTAGATGGTGCCACAGCTGAAGGTGTCAATGCATCAAATTTAGTGGGGCACTCAGACAGCAATGTAGGTGTCAAAACCATTGATAATGGTGTATCAAAAGCTTGAATTGAAAGGTGTTGAGTGGACGGACAGAGATGACATTGATTTCTTTTTGTGATTTATTAAAAATTATAAGAGATTTGAAATGAGTTTCCATTGTGAAAAACTTAGCTTGAAGAGTGAATAGCATCAAACTCACTGTGAGTCTGCCGCATTAAGACTCTTATATCCGTTTCAATATGCTTGCAGCTCCTGCAGGTTCAGTTGAAACCATCCCGAGACTTTATGAGGTAATGCATTCACTACCTCAGCGCTTACCAACGTTTTAACTTCGTCGACCAACGAGTCTTTGTCTGTGAAGTGTACAATGTGGCGCGTTTTTTCCCCAAACAAAATGACATTTTTGCTTTAAAGAGAAACGAGTTTCCTCCAATATGGTCTGGTTCCTGAAGCAGTTGAGAGGTTGTTCTGTCGACTCTATCGTGTAAAGACATATACAGCTTTCAACAGTTGTTGAATCGGAAGCAGCACCCTGATCTTCCTGTGCGTGAACGTCCTGCCGTGAAAGCGCGTCGGCGCCATGGTTCTTCTACCGGGCTTATACAAAATATTTGTATTCATTTTCCGTAATTTTTGAAGTTCCGTTGAGCTTTGATCTATGCTTACTAACTGACCCGTAGAATGTAGAATGTCCGTTATTGGTTTTGCGATTGACGCGAAATCCTTCACAAAACATATGTAATAGTTAGCTACCCTAGAAATGACCTTACCACAAACAGGTTTTCTTGCTCTGAATAATCCTGGATAGTTTTCACCTTCTCAAATTGGCTCTTTAACACCCAGTTAATGTGATTGACATGGTCTGTCTCATTTTTAGAGAATACGATTGCACCATCAATGTAAACGTAACATGATTTTCCGATCTGTTCGCGGAGAACATCATCGATCGCTCGATGGAAGATGCTGCCGGCATTCTTCAAGCCAAATGGAAGCCGACAAAATTTGTAGTTCCCTCCGTTGACAGAGAACGACGTCTATTCACGATTGCGCCCTACCATCACTATAGATGATCTAGAGTCGTGAAGTACCTGGAATTGCCCAGATTGGCTAAAATCATCGAATTGCTCAGTTTGGGATACTTGTCAGCAATAATTTCCTAATTCCTAATTCCTATTTCCCGACGCATCAGTTCTCATTTTTGTCCGACACCAATATCAAGTTGTTGTTGTACAAGGGTCTTGACTTCCTGATGATTCTATTTTTCAAAAGCTCCTGGTCCTCTTGCCCACGAAATCGGCTACACCCATAAGATATGGGTACAGTTTGGTATAGATTGGGGCACCGTCGATTAATGTTATGGTAGCCACGGTTAAGACGGTTAGAGGACGCAAATACCTTTGCCCTTTTCTCTTACATTTTCTCGAACTCTGCTTTACGGCAATTGGTGCGTCAGGCTCGTTAACTTTGGTATAGAATCTGTTCCGATCCTGAGCCGAACTCGAATTTGGTTAGACTTGAGCTTGACGGTGGCTCCCAACTGCGTTCGAAAGTCGGGACCAATGATCCCGCCAAAGGTAGATAACCCGCTTAGAAGGAAAAATGTGTTGTTACCCCGAAGATATGTCTCGGCACTTTTTTTCAATCTTATTGGAACACACATCAAATGGCTTGTCGACTGGGGAGATATGCAACCGCTTACAAGCTAGACGCCCCTGTGTCGAGAAGGAAGCGCTTTACGGTTCCTGCTACTCTCCTTTATACGAATTAACATTATCGCTGTCGGCGGGACCCTGATTCGTGTGACCATTATTTGCCTCCTCTGTGCTTTCTTACGCTCTGACGTATAGACTCGTTTCCCCCTTGCTGGAAACGGTCATTTGGTCTCTTGGAGCTCTGACCCTTTTAAAAGACTGTGGGCTGCCGGAACCTTGACGAGGAAGGGTCTACGTCCATTGATGCTGCTGCCTCCCTAAGCTGAGGCGCTGCCTCAGTTCTCTTGACCTGCCTTTGGCCTATATTTTTTTTTTTTAAATGCTTGGGTCTTTGTTGTTCTGCATTCCCTGCAAAGCTAGCCGCGAAAGCGTATCTTGAGTGGTTAGCCTGCACCTCTTGAGCCACAGCCAGGGCGGATAGTATATCAGGAGGATGCGCCGCGATGAGTACATCGGTGAAGTTCCTCTTTAGCTCGGAGACAAACACTCCGTGTTGTTGAACTTTACGTAAAGTGCAATCTACTTATAATGGTGTCAAAGTTGTATGGCATGAAGCTGTATCTGCATGTCCCCTCACCTTGCTTCCAATAATAATAACGGCCTTATAATGCCGCGATCTGCCATTGCATTGCTTCAAAATGTTATAAGCGGCATAATGGCACTTAATCGCGTATAACAGCTTGTCACATCTGACCTCTTCATGTATCTGAAAGGCTTGGTATACTTATACTTCTGGCAACGCCATGTTTGTGCCGTTTAGTTAGTTCGTCAGATAGGCTATTTGGCGATTTAAATCCTGCCTAAGCTCACTGTTAGTTATCTTGTATTGCAATGCCTGCGACTTTAAAGCACCATCTGCCGCGATTTGAGTGAGTTGCCTTAACTGTTCCGGGCCCATGTTTGACCTGATTTTATGAGACGCTTGTACGGAATACCTTTTAATCGCTAGGTATTCCTTTCATTAGATCTTCTAGCTCGCTATCGGGATCACTATCAATTCTAATAATTGAAATTTAAATACAGTTTATTCGGTTTCCACATTAGTCAGGTGTATTTCAGATTTTTTCAAGTTTTATGAAATTTTGAATTTTATGATATTATAAATTTTTGGTTCCCTTCAAGTGTTTTTTTTCTTTTCGAAGAAAATAGTATATGAAGTTTGTGTTGAAGTTTTTAACGCATAGAAAAAAAGCATCTGAGACCCCGAAAGTTACTGCCAGTATGCTTAGAAAAACAAAACAAATTGATTTAGCCATGTCCGTCTGTCTGTCTGTTTGTCTGTATGTATGCAAACCAGTACCTCTTTTTTATACCCTGAACCTATTCAAAATGGTTAAAAAGGGTATTATGGTTTTGTGCAAAAGTATGTAACAGGCAGGAAGCATCTCCGACTATATAAAGTATATATTGTTGATCAGTATCAACAGCTGAGTCGTTTTAGCCATGACCGTCTGCCTGTCAATCTGTATGAACACGCAGATATCAGAGACTATAAGAGCTAGAGACTTCATATATAAGTTCTCGTTGTTCCGGGACAGTACAAGTTTGTTTCATTTTATCGATAACTCGTCCCGTTTAAAAGTTATCGATAAATGCTGATTTCAGACTAGCGTTGTTGGGCTATAACTTACAAGTTATAAGAGCTAAAAGCCCTAAACTTGGCATGTATGATCTCGAATAGCATACCCATATAACAAATATTTCACTTTTTGGATACCATCCCCCAATCCCCCCAAAAATTGAAAAAACTTATTTGCGAAGATATGACCTTGCAATTTGGTTTGGACACATTTTTTTGCCAATTGTATGCCAAAAAAATTTCAATAAGATCGAATAAATACAGAAGCTGTTTAAGACTTTTCTTTTCATTCTGTGGGGCTCAGTAAAAAGCAAGCTAACTGCTTAAACCGGTTGCACTGCTTGCAGTATGTGTGTGTTTTTATGAACATATGTACACTGATAGGTTAGTAAGAATGGATGTAAGGACTAGGTTCAGGGTTTCTCCTAGTCGGGCACTTCCGACTAGAGCACACTAACTTGTATCTTATTCATCTTTTCAAATAATAAACAAAAAAATGCCACGCGATAAAACGATTTTTTATTACTTTTGAAGTTTCAGTGGTTCAGTTGGCAGAGTAAAAATTACCTAAAGGTTTGAAAAGAGTATAGAGTCTTCGGCACGCCGAAGATAATCCTTTCCCAATTGTTACAATTTATTTATGTACCTACTAAAGGTGTAGTCAAAAAATTAGTTCTGTGAAAGAGTAATTCTCTTAATTGACAAACAAACAGTTTTGTTCCTAAAAAATAGTAGTGCTACACCTCAAAGCATTTAACTTGAAAAAATTGGCCTTCCAAGAATTAGAATTTTGAGAACGGGAACGGCTGCTTTTGTTACAATTTGTGTTATTTTGCATCACATTCCGAGATATGGGAACAGCTTTGTTATACTCTTTTCGAAGAAAATTGTATATTAAGTTTGTCCTGAAGTTTGTAACGCATATAAGGAAGCGTCTGAGACCCCCAAAAGTTACTGCCAGTATGCTTAGAAAAACAAAACAAATTGATCTAGCCATGTCCGTCTGTCTGTCTGTCTGTCTGTCTGTCTGTCTGTCTGTCAGTCCGTCTGTCTGTCTGTCTGTATGTATGCAAACTAGTCCCTCAGTTTTTGAGCTATCACGATGCAACTTTGCACAGACACTTATTATTCCAGGGGACAGCACATTGGTCGGAGCCGGCCGGATCGGTCCACTATATCTTATAGCTGCCATACACCTCAAAGTCGGTTTTGGCCATAAATCCGATGTTTTCAAAGCAATTGCCTTAAATTTCCTTGTACATTTGAACATCCTTATAACTCATCAATGGGTAAAATCGCAAATCGATTAAGTCATAAACAGCGAAGATATGCGTCATTAAATATTTTGAAAAAACAGGTGCATATGAGCAAACAAAGTCAAGCGCAAGAAAGCTTATGATAGTCTGCTCTTCAAGGTATTTTGTCATCGATCATCAAAACGGTTTGTGGCGTAAGGCGTAAAGAGCCGCGCTAACGAACGCAGGTTTCGCAAGTTCGAGCCTCGGCGGCGACTGATTGTTAATTTAATACTTTTTTCTTTTTCTTCCTTCCAAATATATAACTGTAATCAAATTAATTTGCTTCCAATGGCTTAGAACAAAAACAATGCCACGCGAAAAAACAAATGCTGTCAAACGCGAGTTGCAGGTTGCAGGAAAACAAAACAAGGAAATTTGTAACAGTCGGCTCTTCAAGCAATTTTGTCAGCGATCATCAAAACGGCTTGTGGCGTAAGGGGTAAAGTTGCGAACTGGTGAGCGAGAGGTCCTGGGTTCAAGTGCCAGCGGCGACTGGTCATTTATTTTCATTTTTTCTTATTCTTCTTTTCAAATATATAATAGCTGTAATCAAATTCATTTATTTTCAATTTCCTAAATTGTTTCTAATTTTTTTTTTCATACATAAAGTTGCTTTAATAGAATAATTCAAAAGAAAAATTTAAATTCATTGGCAAAACCAATGCCACGCGAAAAAAAATATGGATCTCCAATTCTGTATATAAGCTCTCGTATGTTCAGATTAAGTCTTATGACAATTCAATTTCAATTTGTATGCGACATTAATATCTGCGAATTAAATAAGCAGTCTCGGAAAAATAGTGAAAAGTGCTTGAAGGTTCGAAAAGAGTATTTAATCTTCGGCACGCCGAAGATAATCCTTCTCCACTTGTTTTTATATTTCTTGGTAATTTGGATCTAGTATGAAAACTAATAAAAGTATATAGCCACAACTTTAAATATTCTTAAAAATGATTACCAATTACTATTTTTATAGCTTTGAATACCAAAATTTGACTGAACATATATTTGGACAGTTTAATAGAAAAGACTCAACGGCACTACTATTTTTATGAACACAATTAGTGTATTCATGTATGTAAATATATCTGAAAAAGGGCGTATGAAAATTCTAAAATGTTGGAGAATACGTTGCGACAGTTTGTTACCCCAGTCTATATAATGTGGGCCATGTGTGTATGTATTATATGTATTATATTATATATATTCCATATATTTCCATATATATATAATTTGAAAAAAAACACTCTAAAAGATTGACAGCAGCCAGACGAAACGCATATCGAAAAAAAAACGCTGACAATATGTTCTTATTCAAATGCCTTAGCCTTTATTCTTTAGTGGATTTACAACTCTCGCGCATGAATAAAAAAAAATAAAACAAAATAAATGAAATCATTTCATTTAGTGTGCATACTGTGTGAACATACTTAAAGTCGACCGTCGTCATGGTAAATATGTGTACAAAATTAATTCATACATTTCTTAATGGCTCAATATGCTTGATTTGTTTCATTTTGCCACTTGAAGTGGACAAGAATATTTCGAAAATATGATGAAAAAATAACTATGGTCGCATATTGATTCCTGACGTAGACTTTTGTTTTTATACTCTTTTCGAACAAAATAGTATATTAAATTTGTGCTGAAGCTTGTAGTGCATAGAAGGAAGCGTCGGAGACCTCCAGTATGCTTAGAATGACAATACAAATTGATCTAGCCATGTCCGTCTGTCTGTCTGTCTGTCTGTATGTATGCAAACTAGTCCCTCAGTTTTTGAGCTATCGCGATAAAACTTTGCACAGACACTTATTATTCCAGGGGACAGCACATTAATCGGATCCGGCCGGATCGGACCACTATATCTTATAGCTGCCATACAACTCGAAGTCGGTTTTGGCCATATATCCCATGTTTTTGAATCTATCGCGATACAACTTTGCACAGATACTTATTATTCAAAGAGACATCACATTGGTTGGAGCCGGCCGGATCGGATCACTATATCTTATAGCTTCTATACAACTGGCAATGAATTAAATATTCTTAGAACAAAACAAAAAAAATGTTACGCGACAAATCGATTTTGTACAGCTTATGAAATTTCACTGGTGCAGTTGGCAGAGTGAAAATTAACTAAAGGTTCGAGAAGAGTATAAAATCTTCGGCACGCCGAAGATAATCCTTCCCCACTTGTTTTTATTTATTTTGTAATTATTTTTTTCAAATATAAATCAACTAGCTTGAATTCAATATTTTGAAAGAAAAATTTAAATTCATATGATACCAATTCTTAGAGCAACAAAATAAATGCCAAGCGATAAAACGATTTTTTTCTTCTTTTGAAATTTCAGTGGTGCAGTTGGCAGAGTGAAAATTGCCTAAAGGTTCGAAAAGAGCATAAGATCTTCGGCACGCCAAAGATTATCCTTTCCATCTGTTATTATATATTATATTATTATTATATTATATAGTTTACTCATTTATAACTGTCTTAGGCGGACAGTGACCGTCGAGCTATTTTTGGCAGCTCAAGGGGGGTGTTCGCCCGATGTGGAAGTAAGGTAGCCCAATGGAAATTTTTTTTATTTTTTATTTATTGATGAATAGTGAATCATGTAGGGAAGATCTACTTTGTAAATGAAAAAAAGTTTGAGTGCATAAGTTTTTTAAATATTTAACAAAGCTAAAAAATCTTATTGTTAAAACTTGAGTATTCTTTTTATGAATTGTATAAAATATGTTTCTTATACGGATGCAAACTCCTAAGAAAAGGGACACGATGCACGGAATGTGAGAGATTAGCTTCCGGCCAAGAGATGCGTTTTTAACAATTCACAAGAAAAATTTTGTCCGATTCCGGGTGTCGCGTCCTTCCAAGACGAGAAATGGTCCGCCCAAAAGGGGTGTCCGCCTACTAGGTGCTAAGAGAGTTTTCACTATAATAATACGGTCAAACCAAATTGAAAGGTCGTACCTTCAAAAATGCGTTTTTTTCAACTTTTAAGGGGGATTGGGGAATGGTATCCAAAAAGTGAAATATTTGATATATGGGTATGCTATTCGAGACTATACCTATCAAATACATACCGCTAGTCTGAAATCTAAATTTATCGATAACTTTTGAACGGGTCGAGTTATCGATCAAATGAAATAAACTTGATCTGTCCCGGGACTACTACGAGAGCTTATATTCCAAATATGAAGTCTCTTGCTCCTGTAGTCTCTGATATCTGCGTGTTCATACAGACGGACATGGCTAAATCGACTCGGCTGTTGATACTGATCACGAATATATATACTTTATATGGTCGGAGATGCTTCCTTATGCCTGTTAAATACTTTTGCACAAAACCATAATACCCTTTTTACCCATTTTTAATGGGTTCAGGGTATAAAAACTGAGGGACTAGTTTGCATACATGCAGACAGACAGGCGGACATGGCTAGATCAATTTGTTTTGTTATTCTAAGCATACTGGCAGTAACTGTTGCATTACAAACTTCAGCACAAAGTGAATATACTATTTTCTTCGAAAATAGTATAACAAGTATGAGTGCTCTAGTCGGGAGTGCCCGACTAGGAGATATCCTGAACCTAGTCCTAACATGCATCCACACTAACCAGTCAGTGTACACACATACAAACACACACATGCTGCAAGCAGTGTGAGCAGTAAAAGCAGTCTAACTTCTTCGCAATGCCTACTATGGCCTTCAGGTGTATGATCTTCGAGACTATACTTACCAAATGTTGTGAAATTAGCTCTTTTTCGCTCCTTTATTTTTATTTATTCTCTCTCCATCTTCTATTTTTCTTTTTATATTTATACTCTTTTCGAAGAAAATAGTATATTAAGTTTGTGCTGAAATTTGTAACGCATAGAAGGAAGCGTCTGAGACCCCCAAAAGTTACTGCCAGTATGCTTAGAAAAACAAAACGAATTGATCTAGCCATGTCCGTCTGTCTGTCTGTCCGTCTGTCTGTCTGTCCGTCTGTCTGTCTGTCTGTATGTATGCAAGCTAGTCCCTCAGTCTTTGAGCTAACGCTATGCAACTTTGCACAGACACTTATTATTCAAGGGGACAGCACAATGGTCGGAGCCGGACGGATCGGACCACTATATCTTATAGCTGCCATACAACTCTAAGTCGGTTTTGGCCATAAATCTGATGTTTTCAAAACAACTGCCTTAAATTTCCTTGTACACTTGAATATCCTTATAACTCATCAATGGGAAAAATCGCAAATCGATTGAGTAACAAACAGCGAAGATATGCGTCATTAAATATTTTGAAAAAACAGGTGCATATGAGCAAACAAACCCAAACGCAAGTAAGCTTTTGACAGTCTGCTCTTCAAGGGATTTTGTTATCGATCATCAAAACGGTTTGTGGCGTAAGGCGTAAAGAGCCGCGCTAACAAACGCAAGTTTCGCCAGTTCGAGTCTCGGCGGCGACTGATTATTAATACTTTTTTTTCTTCCTTTCAAATATATAACTGTAATCAAATTAATTTGCTTCCAATGGCTTAGAACAAAAACAATGCCACGCGAAAAAATAAATGCTGACAAACGCGAGTTGCAGGTTGCAGGAAAACAAAACAAGTAAGCTATTGATAGTCTGCTCTTCAAGCGATTTTGTCATCGATCATCAAAACTGCTTGTGGCGTAAGCGATAAAGTGGCGCCCTGTCAAACGAAAGGTACAGGGTTCGATCCCTAGCGGCGGCGACCAAGATTTTTTTCATTTTTTCTTATTCTTCCTTTCAAATATAAAACAACTATAATCAAATTCATTTGCTACCAATATCTTAGAACAAAACAAGTAAGAGTGCTCTAGTCGGGAGTGCCCGACTAGGAGATACCCTGAACCCAGTCCTTACAATCATTCGTACTACTCTAAACACACACATGCTGCAGTACAAGCAGTACAAGCAGTGCAAGCGGTTTAAGCAGTTAGCTTGCTCTTTCGCTGAGCCCCACACAATGGAAAGTTAAATCTTAAATAACTTCTGTGTTTATTGTCCGATCTTATTGAAATTTTTGGGGCAAGAAATTGTCGATAATATGTGTTACCAAACCAAATTGCAACCAAAAATGCGTTTTTTTTTAACTTTTGGGGGGTTTGGGGGGTGTTATCTAAAAAGTGAAATATTTGTTACATGTGTATGCTATTCGAGATTATACATGCCAAATTTGGGGTCTCTAGCTCTTATAACTTTGAAGTTATGTCCCAAAAACGCTAGTCTAAAATCAAAATTTATCGATAACTTTTGAATGCGACGAGTTATCGATCAAATGAAATAAACTTGATCTGTCCCGGGACTAGGAGAACTTATGTTCCAAATATGAAGTCTCTAGCTCTTGTAGTCTCTGATATCTGTGTGTTCATACAGACGGACAGACGGACAGACAGACGGACATGGCTAGATCGACTCGGCTGTTGATACTGATCAATAATATATATACTTTATATGGTCGGAGATGCTTCCTTATGCCTGTTACATACATTTGCACAAAACCATTATACCCTTTTTACCCATTTTTAATGGGTTCAGGGTATAAACAAAGCCACGCGAAAAAACAAACAAACAGTATAATCGAGTTTGTCAGCGCATTTCAAAACTGCTTGGTGGCGTAGGTATTAGAGTGCTGCGCTGACAAACGGGAGAGCACGGCTCAAATCCCAGCCGCGACATATTGCATTTTTATATTTTTTCTATTTATTTTTTCAAATATATATCAAATAGCTTGAATTCAATAATTTAAAAGAAAAATTTAAATTCAAATGATACCAATTCTTAGAGCAAAAAAATAAATGACACGCGATAAAACGATTTTTTACTACTATTAAAATTTCAGTGGTGCAGTTGGCAGAGTGAAAACTGCCTAAAGGTTCGAAAAGAGTATAAAATCTTCGGCACGCCGAAGATAATCCTTTCCCACTTGTTTGTTTTTATAATATACTTTCTTATAGTATATACTAACCCATTATAACTATTTTCTTTTTCTTTTCTATATTAACAAACTACTAAGCAATTTTTTATTGATTTTTGGTTTGATTAGGCTTTTCTGGGTTTTCCCCAATCCTTGCAACAAATGTTAGACCAATGCTTTAATTTTGTTGTTGATATCCCCAGAACTTAACGTAAAATTAACTTTATATCTTTAATTTAATATTATAAATTTTATGTAAATTTTGTAAATACCTTATATAAATTCTTTTGTGTCGACTGTCAATAGTCGACAATAAATAAATAAATAAACCTTTCAAATTATGGCCAAAAAACACTGGTCTGAAATCCAATTTTTATACCCTGAACCCATTAAAAATGGGTAAAAAGGGCATTACGGTTTTGTGCAAAAGTATGTAACAGGCATAAGGAAGCATCTCCGACCATATAAAGTATATATATTCTTGATCAGTATCATCAGCCGAGTCGATCTAGCCATGTCCGTCTGTCTGTCCGTCTGACCGTCTGTCCGTCTGTCTGTCTGTATGAACACACGGATATCAGAGACTACAAGAGCTAGAGACTTCATATTTGGCATATAAGTTCTTGTAGTGTCGGGACAGATCAAGTTTATTTCATTTTATCGATAACTCATCCCGTTCAAAAGTTATCGATATATTTTGATTTCAGACTAGCGTTTTTGGGCCATAACTTAAAAGTTATAAGAGCTAGAGGCCTTTAATTTGGTATGTATAATCTCGAATAGCATACCCATGTAACAAATTATTCACTTTTTGAATATCACCCCCCAATCCCCCAAAAGTTAAAAAAACGTATTTTTGAAGGTACGACCGTGCAATTTGGATTGGGCACACACTTTATAGTTAATGCTATGTCCTAAAAATTTCAGAAAGATCAGACAATAAATAGAGAAGTTATTTAAGATCTAACTTTCCAATGTGTGGGGCTCAGTGAAAAGCAAGCTAACTGCTTAAACCGCTTGCACTGCTTGTACTGCAGCATGTGTGTGTTTAGATTAGTATGTATGATTGTAAGGACTGGGTTCAGGGTATCTCCTAGTCGGGCACTCCCGACTATAGCAATCCTACTTGTTTTGGATAACTTTTGAAAGAACCCAGTAGGGAAATAAACGGTCCGGTGCAGAAGGGCATATGCGTAATTCGTAAGCCATTGGTCAAGTCGACTCGTAGGCACTTTGTGTCCCACACCCAAATTGTCAAATTGTGTGGCCTCCACGTGGTATCTCCCGGAGTACTAGATCCAGTGTATATCTGGCTATGTACGCTAATTCGAGCGACGAAAAATATATATTGTAATCAATATAATACAATTGCCGTGGCGTTTTCCCCGTTATCTAACGGGGTCGGCCAAATAAATCCATTTTACCCAAGGGTACCTTGGTAACTTAAAAAAAAAAAAAAAAAAAAAAACCCAGTAATCAATAAAATGAAATAAACCTGGGACTACGAGAACTTATAGCCCCACACTTTGGAAAGGTAAATCTTAAATAACTTCTGTGTTTATTAACCAATCTTTGTGAAATTCTTAGGACATAAAATTGGCTATAAAATATGTGATCAGACCAAATTTCAGGGTCATACCTTGAATAATCAGTGTTTTTAACTTTTAAGAGGAAAGTGAAATAATTGTTACATGTGTATGCTATTTCAGATTATACATACCAAATTTAGTGCCTCTAGCTCTTATAACTTACATGTTATGCCAAAAAAAACTGGTCTGAAATCGAAATTCATTGATAACTTTTTCACGGGTCGAGCTATCGATAAAATGAAATAAACTTGATCTGTCCCGGGCCTACGAGAAGTTACACTCGTCGGCACAAATATTTTGACGAAACCTTTGATGACTATTGAACCTAGTTTTGGTTACTATCGTTAAATACCGAGCTCTAAGCTCTATGCATGTCAAATTTTCTATTGTTTAGCTTTTCCATTCTATTTCTGTTAATGAGAATCCGTGGCAATCCATGGTAACGAATTTTTGCGTGTCCTAAGTATTTTGACGGAATCTTTGTGTTAATGTTTTTACACTTTTGACCAAGTGAAAAACAAACAACTTTTGTATTTAACTTTAAGTGATATTAAACGTTAGAAAAATAATAAAAATATATAAGATATTGCAAATGAGTTTAATGTTTCGCGAAATACTGTGATCTCTCAAATTAATAAGTTAAAGCAGCATAATGACAAAATACACTTAACGAGATCAGTTGATAAGCGCACACAACGCCCACTGAAGACCAAGTCTTTCTACGAGAATTTAAAAAATATATTTTTTGAAGCCTCAATCTGCTGCAGATTAATGGAATATGACGGCCAATGCAATCAGGAAGGAGATTTTAAGGCAATTAAAGATAAAATAAGAAGACAAATAAGCTTAAAAGACTGACCTTCGCAAAGGATCATCTGCACAAGCCAAGGAGTTCTGAAGCAGCGTTCTATGGTCAGATGAAAGCTCCTTTGAGTATAACTCATCAAAAAACAAATTTGTTGTAAGATTGCCAAAGGTAGCAAAAGAGAAAATTACCCATTTGCCAAAAAGTGACCCATCGTGGAGGCTCTGTCATTTTCTGGGGATATGTTGCGCACAATGGGCTGCGTGACTTGATTCCAATTACCAGCTCGATGAACTAAAGTCAATATCTGGAAAGGGGCTTATTGGTGAATAATTTAACTTGCAACATAATAATACCCCGTGCCATGAAACTCGGATGATAACAAACTTTTTGAAGTATGTTGGTGTAACTACTTTGGACTGGCCACCCCAAAGTCCAAATTTAAATTTCATAGAAAACGTCTGGTCTCTTTTAAAATGCAAAAGTACCTTTTCATTAAATAAAACCAGAGAGGAGACAATTTATGAGGTTTTCTTTAGAATGAGATATCTCCAAAAATTCTTTAAAATTTAGTGGATTCAGTGCTGAGACACCTTCCAAAATTTATTGAAGCCAAGGAAGATATACATTTCACTAAATTCTTCTTAATTTATTTACTTTTGTTAAGTTTTAACCATTCCGATCCCACTGTTGTCTGTGAGAATTTTGCATTGTTCGGCTAACGGTAAGCGTTCATTTTGCTTTTGTCTGTTAATGCTTAATGATAACTGCACTTTTATGTATATACACAAAAAAAAAATAATGCAAATTTGGAGATCATTTGCCGAAGTTATTTACAATAGAGTGTACGTGCGTATGAAACAATTGTTAAATTCAGAGGAGGTGTTAAAGTAAGTGCTTTACTTTAATAATAATATAAAAAAAGTTATGAAGTGTAAATGCAATTTTGTTAGTTTATCTTTATTGTGCCATAGTTAAATTTGATTGATTTTGAATAATAACCTTGGCAACCTTGGACAATTGTGGGAATAAATATGTTTGTACTTAGATATTAACCGAAAGAGAAAGGTTTTTCAAATGAAGCTATTGAGAGAATTCTTAATTTCAATTGGGATGCCTCTACTGACGAAGAATGTAAGGATGAGATGGATGACATTTCTGCAGGGCTAGAGAAGAATTTGAAAGAAAGAGGAGAAACTATGGAGATTGACCTTCTTGAACATATGATTGCAGAAGACTTTGAGCAGGAACCGTGTGTTGATGCTGAAATTTGCTTCAAAAAAGTTTATCCCAAGACATTAAAGTGGAGAACAAGGACATTTTGGGAAGAAGACAATACTTTGCAAGTCAACAACGTGATGACGCCAGTTGAATATTTTGGCACCTTTTTTGTTGACCATCTTATTTGATCACAAAGCAAACTGATTTTTATGGACTGCAAGAACACGGCATAGAGCTTAAATGTACTGGAGAGGATATCGAAAGCTTATTGGTATTTTGTTGTACTTGGGTGTTTTAAAATTGCCACAATTCGAAATGGCATGGTCAAAAGATTTTAACGTTACCGCTATCATGAATTCCATGCCTCGATGAAGGTTTGAAAAAATAAAGCAATGTTTACACTTCAACGTGAATACTAAGCAATGCAAATAAGGAGATTTGAACTATGACAAACTGTACAAGTTTCGCACTCTACTAAAAATTCTCAAAAAAAAATTTGGTAAACTACCTCAAGAAAAACATCATATAGGCAATAGCTGACGACTTTACGATGTATGTTGGTGAAGGCACCTGTCCTTATTATGGTTTGGGAATATCTTCGGATGTAGTTTTATATTTCGCAAAAGGTCTCCCAAATTATATTCCAAATATGAAGTCTCTAACTCTTATAGTCTCTGATATCTGCTTGTTCATACAGACGGACAAACAGACGGAAGGACAGACGGACATGGCTAGATCGACTCGGCTGTTGATACTGATCAAGAATATATACACTTTATATGGTCGGACAGACAGACGGACATGGCTAGATCAAGAATATATATCCTTTATATGGTCGGAGATGCTTCCTTATGCCTGTTACATACTTTTGCACAACTTCATTATACTATTTTTAACCGTTTTGAATGGGGTCAGGGTATAACAAGTAAGAGTGCTCTAGTCGGAAGTGCCCAACTAGGAGATACCCTGAGCTCAGTCCTTACATACTTACCAATCAATGCACATCCATACAAATACACACATACTGCAAGCAGTTTAAGCAGACTAACTTCTTCGCAAGGCCTCACACTATGCAAAGGTAAATCCTAAATAACTTCTGTATTTAGTGCCTGAAATTTGTAAGATAACATTGGATATTAAATGGGTCATCAAACCAAACTGTAAAGTCATACATTGAAAACTTAGTGTTATTCACTTTTGGGGAGATGGGGGTACGGTATCCAAAAAGTGAAATATTTATTAGATGTGTATGATATTCGAGACTATACATACTAAATTTTATGACTCTAGGTCTCATAACTTTCAAGTTATGGCCAAAAAAACACTGGTCGTAAATCTAAATTTATCGATTACTTTTGAACGGGACGAGTTATCGATAAAATGAAACAAACTTGTCCTGTCCCGGGACTACTAGAACTTATATTCCAAATTTAATGTCTCTAGCTCTTATAGTCTCTGATATCTGCGTGTTCATATAGACGGACAGACGGACATGGCTAGAACGACTCGGCTGTTGATACTGATCAAGAATATAAGTACTTTATATGGTCGGAACCATAATACCCTTTTAACCCATTTTTAATGGGTTCAGGGTATAAAAACAAGATGGCTTTATAAAGCCATTTAAAAGTGAAGCCCAAAAATATAGATTTTTATTTCGTCAAAATTTGCTCAAAAACACATGTTCTTTCAAAACATTTATTGACGCATATCTTCGCTATTTATGACTCAATCGTTTTGCAATTTAAAACATATATGACTTATAAGGATGTCCAACTGAAAACATGGGATATTTGGCCATAGCCGACTTCCAGTTGTATGGCAGCTATACGATACTGTGGTCCGGTACGGCTAGTTCCGACCAATTTCCTGTCCCTTTTAATAATAAGTCTCTGTGCAAAGTTTCATAGCGATAGCTCAAAAACTGTGGGATGCATTACACACTTCAGTACAAAGTGAATAGTATACTATTTTCTTTGAAAAGAGTGTAACAAGTAGGAGTGCGTTATATTCTGATACCATTGTAAAACCAACTGAAAACAGGTGTAATATAACCATTTTTCGAGCGTTTCTTGAGAAAACTTCACAGTAATAAGTTTTCTAAATTTGGTGACTCTAGCTTGAAAGCTGCGGGGAATATGGATGCGCGATTTTTAGGGGCGAGAGGGGATGGTACAAAATTTTCTACCGGTCTTTGTAGGGGGGACCAGAAACTACCTTTCTAGCTTGGTTACTCCAGCTCTATAACTGTGTTCGTTCAACGAATCTTGATGGCGGAACGGATGAGGGGCGTAATAGTTGGCGTGACCGGGAAATCCAGGTCGCAATCTTAGGAGGAGGTCACCAGCAGTCATAATTCAAAATTTGGTGTGTCTAGCTTCAAAATTTCGGGAAATTATCGATTTGTCCTTTCGGGTACATCGATTTTTGCGATTACGGGGCGGGAGTAGGCGTGGTCTCGAAATATTTTATTTGATCTATCTGATCTGATATTTGAGGCTATCAATGATATATATTCCAAAAAGATATAAGCATTTCCAATTATTTTTAAAGGGTAGACTGGTGGACGTGATTAAAAAACCTAGGATCACATTTTTTGGGGAACTTACTAAATTTAATGACTAGCTTTAAAATTGTTAAAAATATTAACTTTTTATAGATTTGAGGTTCAAATTGCAACGGCATATTATCGATTTGCTAGCCTCATAGTAGGCGTGTCAGAAAACTGGTATAAACCTGATCTGAAGCAGATAACAAAAAGTAGAATAGTCCAAGCCTCTATCTTTAGTGCCGAAAGACGGACGGACATTTCACAAATTCAATATACTATGAATGGCTTAAGGGGTTTTGAATGACAGTCGCTGCATTGGGAGAGATGTTCCCTGGCTCTAGCCAAGTCGGAAAGTATGGCTCGATATGGATGGAATACGGTATCCATTCGGCGACCCAGTGCGAGGAATCCGCGTCACGGCAAATCATAATGAAGTTTTGGAGCTGACTTTGTCTCGAACTCTCTATATAATCGTCTTCATTCCAAGAGAGTACTCGACGAGCACTACTTCATAAAAATAAATTAAGAGAAAGAGAAACATTTTACAGCTGAATGTTAATTAACAACTTTCTGCTCTCTGGCCCTCTGCCAAGACAGCATTCACTCACTGTTTTCAGGCTGTTATATATCGGAACAAATATACAGATCACATATGTAATTTATAAGCAATTGTGTGCTCGAGTTAATATAATATTTCGAGGCCACCAAATTTCGAATCGGTATTTGCTTCTTGCACACTGTCAAGTTGTAGCTCGTCTCTACATGAACATTTTGGAGCCTTCGAGAGGACATCTTTATTTTAGATTTGGACTCCGCTTCGAATTTATTTTGGACTCGGTCGCCAGGGTTAAAATTGGATTGGATTTGGACTTCGCTCGTTTTGGATTGTGCACTGGAATTATTGACTCAGTCGTCATCGCTTTGGATTTGTGTACTTGGCCTGGACTTGGACTTGCTTTTGAATACTTCATTGAATTATTTCGCCCAAGGGAATTGCCACGCACTTCAGGAAGTTCAAAGGTAAACGAATGAAAAAATTAAGTGCGACCACTGAAACATTCATAACAATATGCAACAATTTACTACAAAAAATTGTATCCCGACTATCTGATGGAAAATGTTGCATGTGAAACCGGTTGCTAACTCGGGGCTGTTTCAAGCTAAACGAAAAGAGCTAGAATTTAGATTTATTAAAAAGGTACCCTCAGTAAAATGTCAATATCTCCGAACTGAGTGCGTTGATTGCAAAGCTTTTTGAAAACAGTATAAAATAGCCTATAAGCAAGTCAAATGTAAGTTTTCAATAGGATTATTCGATTAGGCACTAGAGACTAGTTTGACATCGCTTGTGGGTGTGAGTCAAGACTCCATTTCCAGCCAAAAATCATATTCGTTAGATGCTCTTGTTCGAAAATTCTGGGGGTTGGAAGATGTTCCAAATTTAAATAATTCAAATTTGTATATAAAACAGTATACAGAACAGTATGTATCGACAAGTCGAAATCGATGAAACACAGCGCAAGTTTCAACTAATTCTCTGGAGAGAAAAACTGTTAGACCCACTTCAAATGTAACAGTGTAGTACAGCTTCTGCCCTGTTTTTGGCAATTCACTGCTTACAATATTTGATTGAGCTGCATGCACATCACATCCATTAGCTTCAAGGGCAATATCCAATAACTTTTATGCGGATGATTTGATATCTGGAGCAGATACTGTGGAAGAATTGCGACTGTTGCGTCAAGAGCTAATCAATGTCTTTAACCCATTCGGCTTTACTTTGACAAAATGATCATCAAATTCGGAGCGTTTTGAAGCCAGCCTACTGATGAGGCAGTTCTTTTTGGGCATCAATGAAGATACGGAGACGTTAGGACTCATTTAAGGTCCACGAGACGATTATTTCAAATGCTCTAGGCGTCACTCTTGAAAATACACTAACCTTGGCTTTGACTGACCAGATACCCATTTACTCAATCAAAAAATTTGACTCAATTTGCATACCTCGTTACGTTGGCTTCGCAAAAGGCACGCAAAATCCAGGTGATTTGCCATCGCAAGGTTGCTCCACGATTGAAATGACTGAATCCCACTAGTTTAATTGTCCTGCATTTTTGAAATGTGATCATTGCCTTTGGCTAAGTAATTCGCACATAAAATTGACCAAAGAGCAGTCAATGCTGGAAAAAAAATTAAATATTGCAACGGTTTTGATCACTGCAGATGTAGATCCAAATCCTGCTCTGGAGTTAAGGTCATCATAGTTTTTGAAGAAGTTAAGCACATTTGTGTGAGCCCATCAGAGAGGAAAGCAAACTTTGAAAATGCTTCGTGTTAAAGATCGCTTTTTGAAAGCACCGCTGCGCCATGACGTAAAGTTTCCGTAGCTTATGCCAAAAGGTAGACGCCTTATCAATGTGTATATGCAGTTGTTGCACCAAAGCATCTGCCACGCTGACCAATGTTGGCTAAAGAGCTTACTTTGCCAGAAAATTTGGATCGCAAACGCTCGCCAGGCTTTCAGTCATAGTATGGCATTACATTGCTTCAGGTGCAACCCAAATAATGGGGAACTTACCTGCTGATCGGCTACATGAACATAGGCCTTTCGAAATTAGCAGAGTGGACTTCTGTGGTCCATTTGGGAGGCCGCAGTCATATCCGCTAAGCATCTCACGATCAGGGCAATTGAAAGGCGCTCCTACGACAGGATGAGCTGGCAGCCGTGCTGGTGAAGATGGCAAAAACACCAGCGCATCTACTCGTTTGTATAACGCTCGTAGAGCTGCCACCGGATTCAACAAAGCTCTCTCCAGAAAGCAAGCGTTTCGAACTTGCAATGCTGAAAGAACCATTGAAAGTATCGTATACGCCTCAAGCATCAGAAAGGTGCTTTTAAATACACCGGGTCTGAGGTCTCTCGAATCTTCTCAGCTTTAGGCCCCACAATTCACCGGGCCCTGACAATATTATACCGGCCCAAATAAAACACGTTGGAGGTACGGCCAATTTATGGCTGAAGGGTATCTTCCACCATGTACTCTCGACGGGCTCGATCCCAAAGACTTGGCACGAGTCCAAAGTCGTATTCACTCCGAAGGCGGGAAAAACTTCAAACACCACTCTAAAGGAGTACAGACCCATAGGGCTATCAGATTTTCTCTTAAAGACGATGGAAAGTCTACTGGGTCTCTACTTTAAAATTCTCAACTCAAATTCTTAGCACGCCTACAGGACAGGCAAATCAACAGAATCGCCTCTCCATGCTGTAATTGCAATTATTGAGAAATCTCTTAAGCTACAAGACTTCTTTCACGTAGATTTCAGATTTTCAACAACGTCACCCTAAATACAATCACCGTCGAACTAACGAATCTGGGAGTCGACACCAATGAGGTGCTGGTTCGCCGTCAATCTCTAAGTTCGTTAGTAGAGTCACCCCCCATGGGAGCACCCTCTTATGGAATGTAGCGGTAAATGGGCTGATCCGCTCAATAGAAGGGACAGACTATTGTGTGATTGCATGCATGAACAATGTTGCAATTGTCCTTTTAGGAAAATACCCACAGACTCAGCGCGAGCACTCTGTGTCCAACTGGACCGTTGAAAATAGACTAGGAGTACATCTTGATAAGACGGAACTAGTCCTCTTCGCCAGAAAGAACAAAATTCCCTCACTGATACCCTTGTTGTTGACTGTTGGCGTGAGCAACGTCGTCCGCATACGCAATCACGAAACAGCCTGCCCCATCTATCGAGCTCTGCAGTCTATTTACCGCTACGTTCCATAATAGGGGAAAGGGGACTTTCCCTTAGGTAAAGCCTTTACTGACGAATTTAAAGATTAACGACGATCCCAGTGAAGCCCTAACGATCTTACATCGAATTAACTGATCACTAAGGTCCACGGTTTTGGTGTGGACTCCCAGATTCGTTATGTCAGACGTTCCATCATATTTAAGAGAAAAGACGATAGACTTATGGATCTGTAGTCCTTTGCGGTGGTGTGTGAGGCTTGCCCATCTTCGGAATGAATACGACTTTGGATATATACATATAAGCCATATATTGGCCATAACTCCAGCGTGTTAAATTTGGGCCGGGAGTATGTTGTCAGCGCCTGTGATTTGTAGTGCCTAACGCTGTTAAATCTCTCTGAGATCAGATTCGCGAAACCCGAGACCCGGTAATCTCTGAGGGGATTGGGCAAGTGTGTTTATGAGCAGCTCAAATGTCTTTTGGCCTTAGAAAGCCCATGATTCATCGAGCTTACGTAGATAGCCCAATGTAGTTGATGCTTTAGCAAGCACCGTTTGTGGTGTTTTCGATGTCTGAACAAAAATTTTCTCATGCAGTTATTATACCCTTAATCCATTAAAAATGGGTAAAAAGGGTATAATGTGGTTGTGCAAAAGTATGTAACAGGCATAAGGAAGTTTCTCCGACCATATAAAGTATATATATTCTTGATCAGTATCAACAGCCGAGTCCATCTAGCCATGTCCGTCAGTCTGTATGAACATGCGGATATCAAACACTACAAGAGTTAGAGACTTCATATTTGGAATATAAGCTCTCGTAATCCCGGTACAGATCAAGTTTTTTTTATTTAAGCGATAACTCAAAAGTTCAAAAGTTATCTATAGATTTCGATTTCAGACTACCGTTTTTGGGACATAACATCAAAGTTATATGAGCTAGAGGCCCCAAATTTGGCATGTATAATCTCGAATAGCATGCACATATTACAAATATTTTATATTTTGGATACCACCCCCCAATAAGGTAGGACTTAAAACACAGAAGTTGTTTAAGACTTAACTTTCCATAGTGTGGGTCTCAGTGAAGAAGCAAGCTAACTGCTTAAACTGATGAATGAATGTAAGGACTGGGTTCAGGGTATCTCCTAGTCGGGCAATCCCGACTAGAGCACTCTTACTTGTTTTTGTTTGACTTAGGGGCTTCTTATAAACCGAAAGGCTGGATTTTGGCGATTCCACGCCTTGGCATCGGTGAAAGTTGTGACAACATTAAAGAGCTTGTTGGATTTATTGGGAGCTCTCCAATTTGTGCTGACCACCATGGTGGCCTTCTTCCCCATCAGTTTGCTGAGAGGGCATGATTTGTTAAGGGCACTCTCGCATGCAAGAGTGAATTTTGTTAAGAGTGTTTCATTGTACTCTAGGGTGTTGGGCCCCTCTGGGGAATTTGTTGGAAGCAGTCTTTGAAAGTGTGTTTAATTTGATTGACAGTTGGTTTGTTTGACATTACGAAACTATTTTGGCTGGGAAAGAATGCTCATCGAGTACTCCAAGGGTTTAGACGGTTGTCTAGAACATCTTTGCGATTGCGTATTATGAAAGTGGGGTCACATCCTGTGTTGCACAGCAACATGTTAGTAGAAAGGAAGTATTTTAAAAGTGACTCAACTCGGTCGTTTTTCTTAGTGCTACTTCACTGGAGGCATCTTCTTCGCATCCTACGAGGAAGTCTTTCCCCTTTGAGAAGCTATCAGGGATGAAGTCTCGCAGTGTCTTTTGCGAAGGGGGGTCCTGGTGGCCATGGGCCATATAGCATGAACTAAGCCTTATTGATTTGAGTTTAATGCATGCTGCTGTGTTGTCTGATATTTAGAAGGAAACATTTGTCTATGGGTTATTATTTGTTAATGCAAGTGCGGGCTTTAACTTTATTGTTTGCTACTAATTGCTTGAAGTATTTTCTCTCCAGTCCTTGCCACATATCCAATATCAGGACGTCATCGATTTCGCCTTGCCTTAGGCAGAGATGAAGAGCAGCGGGTGCAGCTTTGCAATTCACGTTATACCAATTCTTAGAAAAAAATTTATAGAGTATGTAATTTTAGTGGTGCAGTTGGTCGGCATCCTCGAATTCCAACAACAAAAAGTCCTCATCGGTGTTGTTGAGATGGTCGATATCTGTGGCCAGCTCCGAAATGATAGAGCCACATCCTTTCAGTACATCATCATCGGCGTCTCCGCCCTTGAATCCGGGTTGGATCGTTGGTTCGTTAACTCGAGTCTCGGATTTCCACTCGCCACGTCAAAGCGGTATACCCTCCGATTTGGCTAGAGCCACAGCTGATTCAGCGCTGAGGATTATTATAACTTGCCGCGAGCGCCCTACCGCGGTATCCAACTTGGCCACACGCCAGTCGTCCCTCTTTAGATGCGGGTTGCACATCTTCAACATTTTAAGGATCTCATCCGGTAAGTCTGGTTTTGCAGAAACCCACACTATGGCACGTAGTCTACTAGGCACGTCGCCCAAATCGACTGCATCTAGCCGTGCTCCAAAGTATAATTCATCCAATGCCGCGAAAGTCTTTTTGTACCCCTCCACGCATTGCGCAACTTAGGAGGCGATAATTTTAATGCTGTCCTGATACCAACCTGCATTAGAGCATATTGGCATGGATTATCCGCTCAATGCCACGTTCTTGAGGAAGCGAGCTTGCAGCTAGTTGTCCACCGTCGCCAAATTGCTACCAGAAATTAAACCCTCCTTGTTGCCCCTGGGCTGTTGTTTCTTTTTTTTGTTGGGCACGCTGCACACCCTCCTGTGACGACTCGGGGTCTGTCAATTTTATTGCAAAATTTCGGCTGCCCTTTTGTCCTTTGCTCCAGAGGAGTGGCAGCCACATCAGACACTAACGAAAAGCTTGTAGAAAAGTTTGCTTTGCTTTACTCTGCACGGCCGACCACTCCCACTACCTCCCCCGTTATCATAAAAACGATATACCCGAAAACACAAATCTATTCCTCGTTTATATTTCCCGCAATTTTGAAGCTAGTTACCAAATGTGGAATTTGGATATGTGCTGACCTTCCCGAAATATTGTGACGTGGACTTCCCGGCCACGCCCGCTACATCAAACCCAGATGACCGGCCCCACTTAATGCGGATGCCTTAGAGCAAAAGTCACCAACCTTGGAAGGTGGATTTCTGGCCACCCCATCTAAAGATCGATAAAAAAGTCAAGTATTGTATATACACTCCGTTTCACTTGAACACACTTTACAAATTGAACTTCACTTCCCTATATATGTAACATACTTTATACACTCTGATACCGAAGGTACTCATAGTATATTGGTTTTGTCGGATGTCCGTCAGGCCGTCCGTCTAGCCGTCTGTCTGTCTAGATGAACGCACGTATTTCCGAAGCGATATTAGATAGACTCTTGAAATCTTTTGTGTTATGATTATAGCTATCTGCTTCAGATCAAGTTTGTTCCAAATTTATGCCACGCCCACTGGGAGATCGATAACATGTCAATACACCTCAGATCACAAATCGATTAAACGTGAATATCTCCCACAATTTTGAAGCTAGAGTAATCAAATTTGGTAGGTATATTGCTGGTGACCTTAAGAAAAAATTTGATGCTAGGTTTATCGGCCACGCCCATTATTACGCCCACCAGCCCCCCTCCCAAAATAATTTGATATGCTTATATCTCCTGCAGTTTTGGAATATATATTACTGGTGACGTCCTCTACAGATCACAGAAAAAAATTTCGTCCACGCCCACTCCCGCCCCGTAATCGCGAAAATCTATATACATGAATGCACAATTCGATAACAGGTGTATATTTCACTCAATTTAGAAGCTAGAGTCCCCAAATTTGGAATTTAGACTAGGGCACACCACTCCAAAAGATTGCGTCCTGGATTTTCCGGCCACGCCCACTAGAACGCCCCCCAGCCACCCCGCCCCACCGAAACACGGAAGCCTATATCTCGCACAGTTTAAGAGCTAGGGCCACAAAGCTTTGAGTGTAGACTTCTGGCAAAGTCCTCTAAAGATCGGTCACCACGCCCCCTCCGGCCCCAAAAATCGCGAAAATTTATATCTTCCACAGTTTTAGAGCTAGAGTCAAGAAATTTGTAAGATAGACTTCTTGTCACCCCCTCTAATGATCGAAAAAAATGTTGTGGCCACGCGACCTCCCGCCCCCAAAAAATGGCGAAAATTTATATCTTCCACAGTTGTAGAGCTAAAATCACCAAATTTGGAAAATAGACTTCTGGTCACCCCTTCTTAAGATCGACCACGCCCCTCCCGTCCCCAAAAACTGGGAGGGCCGATTTTGGGGCACCCATACACCAGCAAAAATGTTCTGTTCACTTGCTTTCAGCTGTTCTTAAAATGGTATCAGAGTATTACGCAGTCGGCTCCGCCCGACTGCAACGTTCTCACTTGTTCCTGAACCCATTAAAAATAGGTAAAAAGGGTATTATGGTTTCGTGCAAAAGTATGTAACAGGAATAAGGAAGCATCTTCGACCACATTAAGTATAGATATTCTTTGGTCACACATTTTATAGCCAATGTTATGTCCTAAATTTCAAAAAGATCGGACAATAAACACAGAAGTTATTAAATGCATGTAATTGCATGTATGTATACACACTGATAGTTTAGTATGAATGTAAGGACTGGGCTCAGAGTTTCTATTAGTCGGGCACTCCCGACTAGAGCACTCTTACTTTTTTTAAATGGCATTAAACAACTAATATTCCATTAGGGATGGTTCTTATACTCTGATACCGAAGGTACTCATAGTATATTGGTTTTGTCGGATGTCCGTCAGGCCGTACGTCTGTCTGTCTGGATGAACGCTCGTATTTCCGAAACGATATTAGATAGACTCTTGAAATCTTTTGTGTTATGATTATAGCTATCTGCTTCAGATCAAGTTTGTTTCAAACTTATGCCACGCCCACTGGCTGGAAAATCTATTAAACGTGAATATCTCCCACAATTTTGAAGCTAGAGTAATCAAATTTGGTAGGTATATTGCTCGTGACCTCCCGAAAAATTGGGTCCTAGGTTAATCGGCCAAGCCCATTGTTAAGCCCACCTGCCCCCACTCCAAAACTAATTTGAACTGCTTTTATCTCCCGCAGTTTTAGAGCTAAGGTCACCATATTTGGAACATATATTACTGGTTACGTCCTCTACAGATCACAACTTTTGACCACGCCCACTCCCTCCCCCGTAGTCGCGAAAATCGATATACATGAATGCACAATTCGATAACACGTGTTTATTTCCCGCAATTTTGAAGCTAGAGTCCCCAAATTTGGAATTTAGACTAGGGCTGACCAATTCAAAAGATTGCGTCCGGCCACGCCCACTAGAACGCCCCCAGCCACGCCCCCTCTCGCTGCCCAAAATCGCGAGAGTTTATGTCTTCCACAGTTTAAGAGCTAGAATCACCAAAATTGGAAGATAGACTTCTGGTCACCCCCTCTTAAGATCGGTAAGCGGTAAAAGTTGGGGCCACGACCCCTCCCACCCCCAAAAATCTCGAAAATGTATATCTTCCACAGTCTTAGAGCTAAAGTCACCATATTTGATCAGTACAAAAAATTTTGTGGCCCCGCCTCTCCCACCCCCAAAAAACTTGGAAGGCCGATTTCTGGTCACCAACACACCAGCAAATATGTTCTGCCCACCTGCTTTCAGCTGTTCTTAAAGCATCTCCGACCATATAAAGTATATATATTCTTGATCAGTATCAACAGCGGAGTCGATCTAGCCATGTCCGTCTGTCTGTCCGTCTGTCTGTATGAACACGCGGATATCAGAGACTATAAGAGCTAGAGACTTCATATTTGGAATATGAGCTCTTGTAGTGCCGGGACAGATCAAGTTTATTTCATTTGATCGATAACTCGACCCGTTTCAGACAAGCGTTTTTGGGCTATAACCTAAAATTTATAAGAGCATGCATAATCTCGAATAGCATACACATGTATCCAATTTTTCACTTTATGGATACCACCCCCCAAAATTAAAAAAAAACCCATTTTTGAAGGTACGTCCTTGCAATTTGGTTTGGTCATACATATTACTGCCAATTGTATGCCCAATAAGATCGTAGAATAAACACAGAAATTAATTAAGATTTAACTTTTCATTGTGTGGGCTCCGTGAAAAAGCAAGCTAATTGCTTAAACCACTTGCACTGCTTGAACTGCATCATGTGTGTGCTTAGATTAGTATGAATGATTGTAAGGACTGGGTTCAGGGTATCTCCTAGTGGGGCACTCCCGACAAGACCACTCATACTTGTTTTTATACTCATTTCGAAGAAAATAGTATATTAAGTTTGTGCTGAAGTTTGTAACGCATAGAAGGAAGCGTCGGAGACCCCCAAAAGTAACTGCCAGTATGCTTAGAATGACAATACAAATTGATCTAGCCATGTACGTCTGTCTGTCTGTCTGTCTGTATGTATGCAAACTGGTCCCTCAGTTTTTGAGCTATCGCGATAAAACTTTGCACAGACACTTATTATTCCAGGGAACAGCACATTGGTCGGAGCCGGCCAAATCGGACCACTATATCTTATAGCTGCCATACAACTCGAAGTCGGTTTTAGCCATATATCCCATGTTTTTGAATCTATCGCGATGCAACTTTGCACTGATACTTATTATTCAAAGAGACATTACATTGGTAGGAGCCAGCCGGATCGGATCTCTAGTATTATTATTATTATGAATTAAATATTCTTAGAACAAAAAAAAAGGTTACGCGACAAAACGATTTTGTACAGCATATGAAATTTCAGTGGTGCAGTTGGCAGAGTGAAAATTGCCTATTGGTTCGGAAAGAGTATAAAATCTTCGGCACGCCGAAGATAATCCTTCCCCACTTGTTTTTTTTTTACTTTTTACTTTAATTTGAATGAAAATTGGCAATATTAATAGTGGGTTGAGCCTCCACTGCTTAAAATTACCTCGTAAGCTCTATTGGGTAGGGAATTATATAAATTTTGTATATAGTCGAGAGAAATTGTAACCCACGCTCGCTGAATGGCTTCGATTAGTTCAGTTTTGGTTGAAAACTGTCTACCAGACTCATAAGTCTTTCTGGCCAGCTATCCCCATACATTTTCTATAATATTCAGGTCCGGAGAGTATGATAGCCAGTTCAAAAGTGCAATATTTTTGGACTCGATGAACGATTTAACAGTACGTGCAGTGTGTATTGGAGCATTGTCGTGTTGTGTGCCTGTGCCACACTACTGTGGGTATGTTGCCTCCCCAAAAAAATTTTTGACGCGCTCGCGCAATCGAATAAACGTTTACTTAACTTCTCAAATCTATAGTTGATGAATTGTCAATTGGAGCGCTCGCGCAACC
This sequence comes from Drosophila flavopinicola, assembly GCA_035042425.1. Lineage (NCBI taxonomy): Eukaryota > Metazoa > Arthropoda > Insecta > Diptera > Drosophilidae > Drosophila > Drosophila flavopinicola. The sequence continues at coordinate 60,918 of JAWNLL010000237.1, read as the reverse complement.
TTAACAAGTTCAACCGACTGTTGAGATAGCCAGCTATTGGTTAATTTACATACATGCAAACAAGAGGTCTGCATGACTGCTGTCAAAACGGCAAAGAAAGCATTTGCACAAACAATGAATGAACGAATTTGAGTGCGAGCTCGAATGTCTTCGGACGAATTTGCGTGCTCGTGTGATACTCACCATGACAACATTTATACGAAGAGGGCCGAATAGGAATGAGAGAGACATTGAATTTTTTGCGAGCTCACATTCGAACTAACCAGCGCATGGTGAAATAATATTGTAATGAATCAGGACAGCTGAGGACCACGCAGAAAAACAGCAGCAACAAATCATAACGGCTGCTAAAACGGAATAAACATTTTGCGTACTGCGCACAGCACAGTCGAGCAATTCGAATGAATTCTGCTTTTTGTTATTTCCATTCGTTGTGTGTGCTGTATTCGACGCATTGAATTTCATTCGATTGTACTATATTGGACTCAAATTTTGAGTGCATCTATGCAGACCTCTAATACAAACTCACACATACTGCACGCAGTGCAAACAGCTTACGTGCTTCTTCACGAAGACCTACACTGTGGAAAGCTAACCCATAAACAGCATCTGTGTTAATTGTAGGACCTTTGTGAAGTTTTTTTGGACATAAAAATTACGATAAATAAATGTGAGCAAGCCAAATTGCAAATGGAGATTATATTATGCGCTCTTTCGCGTTTGTAAATACGTTCGATCATCTGGTTTAAAGAAACCACCATGGTTCACGCCAAGACTTCCTTACTTAAAAAACCAAAAGCTCAAAATGTTTTAAAAAATGTAAGAAGTCTGACTCTAATTTCGACTTGTCTAAATATTCTATAGTCAAACTTTTTTCCTAAGCAATTTTACAATTTTGCGAATATTCTTCTGGTTTGCCTTCTTCGTTTTTCTTGAGCTAGTAATGATTCTGCTGCTTCTGACCTATTTGCTAAATTTTTTCAGACATCCTATTCAACTGTCACCCCTACTAATGTGTCTTATCATTTTCAAATTTCACCTTCTAACCATTTATTTACTCCAACGATCTCTAACACTTCACTTCTCTTTTCAATTAAATCTCTAACATCTTATTTCCGTCCAAGGCCTGACAAAATTCCTAGTTGTGTGCTTAAGGAGTGCTGTACTTCGCCAATTCAACCATTGCAAAAACATTTTATTCTATCCCTTGATTCTGTAGTCTTCCCATACATATGAGTCGTTTGTCATTCCTTTACATAAAAAAGGTGGGAAGTCAGATATTTCGAATTACAGAAGCATTGCAAGCTATCTGCCATCCCTAAATTAAACGATATTCGTACTTCTACTTTGCAACATCTCTGTAAATCGATTATTTCCCCTGCCCAACATGGCTTTATTAAAAGTCAATCCACTACGACAAATTTGCTTGATTTTACTTCCCTGGTAAATGATGCATTTGTTTCTGAAATGCAAACTGATGTGATACATATACTGACTTCAGTAAAGCATTTGACTCTGTTATCCATGATATCTTGCTATATAAGCTTGATTGTTTGGGATTCCCACCCGCATTTCTTTTATGGATGGGTATTGCTTAGGTCAACTACCTCAAAAAATTGTTCACGTTACTTCTGGTGTACCAAAAGGTAGTCATCTTGGACCTTTATTATCACACTCTCTTATTCTTATGTACGCAGATGATGTGAAACCTATTTTTTCGTACACCGATCCATTGTGTCATACTCATCTGCAAGATGATTTGAACTCTATGCAGCGTTGGTGTTCGGCCAATCAACTAATGCTGAATTGTTCTAAATGTATGTTCATGACTTTGAGTCGAACTCGACCCTACTTAGCCACTTACACGATTGACAATGTTTCATTGCAACGTATCTTTACAGTTAAAGATCTTGGAGTAATTTTTGATAACAAGCTTTCCTTTAATCTGCATATGTCAACTATCACTAATGAGACCAAAGGTGTACTTGGCTTCATTAAGCGTTGGTCGAAAGATTTTAATGATCCTTTCACCACAAAACTGCTCTATGTATCACTAGTTCGGCCTATTCTTGAATACTGCTCATGTATTTTGTTTCCGCAGTACCAAAACTTCCAACAGCGAATATACGCCGTGCAGAAGCAATTTCTGCTCTTTGCCTTACGTGGACTTAACTGGGATCCCAACCGTTTGCCATCGTATTCCAGTAGGCTTTTATTAATTAATCTTCCGTCGTTACTTAACCGTAGAACAACACTTGGTGTTGTCTTCCTACACAAGTTAATTAACGGTGACATAGATTCTTCCTTTCTCATAGCTCGCCTAAACTTTTTTATACCCTGAACCCATTAAAAATGGGTAAAAAGGGTATTATGGTTTTGTGCAAAAGTATGTAACAGGCATAAGGAAGCATCTCCGACCATATAAAGTATATATATTCTTGATCAGTATCAACAGCCAAGTCGATTTAGCCATGTCCGTCTGTCTGTCTGTCCGTCCGTCCGTCCGTCCGTCCGTCCGTCCGTCCGTCCGTCCGTCCGTCCGTCCGTCCGTCCGTCTGTCTGTATGAACACGCGGATATCAGAGACTACAAGAGCTAGAGACTTCATATTTGGAATATAAGTTCTCGTAGTGCCGGGACAGATCAAGTTTATTTCATTTTATCGATAACTCGACCCATTCAAAAGTTATCGATAAATTTCGATTTCAGACTAGCGTTTTTGGGCTATAACTTACAAGTTATAAGAGCTAGAGGCTCCTAATTTGGCATGTATAATCTCGAAAAGCATACACATGTAACAAATATTTCACTTTTTGGATACCACCCCCCAATCCCCCCAAAAATTCAAAAAACGCATTTTAGAAGGTACGACCTTGCAATTTGGTTTGGTCACACATTTTATAGCCAATGTTATGTCCTACAAATTATAAAAAGATCGGACAATAAACACAGAAGTTATTTAAGATTTTACTTTCCATTGTGTGGGGCTCAGTGAAAAAGCAAGATAACTGCTTAAACCGTTTTCACAGCTTGCAGTATGTGTGTGTTTGTGTTTATGTATGCACACTATTAGGCAAGTATGAATGGATGTCAGAACTGGGTTCAGGGTATCTCCTAGTCGGGCAGTCCCGACTAGAGCACTCTTACTTGTTTTTCCTAGTAGGTCAACTAGAAACTACGTCCCCTTGATTTTACCTTCATGCACAGTTGATTACGCTTTGCACAATCCTCTTCGTGTTCTTTGTAAGGCCTACAATAACGTATTCCTCGTAATCGTGGTTGAGCTCTCTCTCCATATAATAAAATCTTACTATTTATTTATAATTTATTTTCAAAGCTAGATTACAAATAAAACTCATAACCTAACTAAAGGGTACAGCACTGGCTACTAGGGCCTTTGGCTGGGAGAGACTATAAGCGCTAGAGACTTCATATTTTGAATATAAGTTCTCGTAGTCCCGGGACAGTACAAGTTTATTTCATTTTATCGATAACTCGTCCCGTTCAAAAGTGATCGATAAATTTCGACTTCAAACCAGTGTTTTTGGCCATAACTTGAAAGTTATAAGATCTAAAGACCCCAAATTGGGCATGTATTATCTCGAATATCATACACATATAACAAATATTTCACTTTTTGGATACCACCCGCCAATCCCCCAAAAAGTGGAAGTTATGACCTTGCAATTTGGTTTGGTCACACATTTCATAGCCAATATTATGTCCTAAAAATTTCAGAAAGATCGGGCACGAAACACAGAATATATTTAAGATTTACCTTTCCATAGTGTGGGGCCTTGCGAAGAAGTTAGTCTGCTTAAACTGCTTGCAGTATGTGTGTTTGTATGGATGTGCATTGATTGGTAGGCATGAATGGATGTAAGGACTGGGATCAGGGTATCTCCTAGTCGGGCACTCCCGACTAGAGCACTCTTACTTGTTATACCCAGGGCCCATTAATAATGGGTATAAAGGGCATAATGAAGTTGTGCAAAAGTATGTAACAGGCATAAGGAAGCATCTCCGTCCACATCCAGTACATATAGTCTTCATCAGTATCAACAGCCGAGTCGATCTAGCCATGTCCGTCTGTCTGTCCGTCCGTCTGTATGAACACGCAGATATCACAGACTATAACAGCTAGAGACTTCATATCTGGAATATAAGTTCTCGTAGTCCCGGAACAGTACAAGTATGTTTCATTTTGTCGATAACTCATCCCGTTCAAAAGGTATGGATCGATTTCGATATCAGACCATTGTTTTTTGACAATAACTTGAAAGTTATAAGAGCTAGAGGCACCATATTTGGTATGTATAGTCTCGAATAGCATACACATCTAACAAATGTTTCAGTTTTTGGATACCGTAACCCATCTCCCCAAAATTGAAAAACACTCATTTCTCAAGGTAAAACTTTGCAATTTGGTTTGATGACCCATTTTAAAGCCAGTTTTATGTCCTGAATATTGCATAAAGATCGGGTACTAAACACAGAAGTTATTTAAGATTTACATCTCCATAGTGTGGGGCCTTGCGAATAAGTTAGTCTGCTTAAACTGCCTGCAGTATGTGTGTTTGTATGGATGTGCATTGATTGGCAAGCATGAATGGATGTAAGGACTGGGTTCAGGGTATCTTCTAGTCGGGCACTCCTGACTTGAGCACTCTTACTTTTTCTTATTTAATTCGTATGCTGTCCTTTTGTCTACTTGTAGGTTATTTTTAATCGTTATAATTTCTTGTTGTTTAATGTAAATTGGGCTTTTTTTGTCAGTTGAGCTATGGGTGTTATTAACTTGCTTACTTAGATTACAATTGATACATCTGCACTCGTTTTCACAGGTTTAATTTTTCCTTTAGTTTTTTTGAAATATTAAATTCAAGATATTTTAAATTCGAAAAAAAGAATAAGAAAAAAATTAAAATAAATGATGAATTTACGCCTTACACCACCAATCCGTTTTTGCAAATGCTGACAAACTCGATTATAGTGAGGGTTTTTTGCTTTTGTTCTAAGACATGTATCTTTTGATTGCACTTATTTTATATTTGAAAACAAGGATTAAAAAAAATTAAAATAAGTTTTGACGCGACCGGGACTCGAACCCTTTTCTGTCTTTTAGAAAGTTATTTGCATTTGGCTTTGTTTGCTCGAATACGCCTTTCAAAATATTTAATGACGCATTTCTTCGCTATTTAAGAGGCAATTGTTTTGAAATTTTAAGCTCATGAATATGAGTTATAAGAATGTTCAAGTGTACAAGGAAATTAACGGCAATAGTTTTGAAAAGTTCGGTTATGCCAACCCCGAGTTGTTTGGCAGCTATAAGATATAGTGGTCCGATCCTGCTGCATCCGACCAATGTGCTGTCCCTTTGAATAATTAACCTCTGTGCAAAGTTTCATTGCGATAGTTAAAAAACTGAGGGTCTCGCTTCCATACATACAGACAGGCGGACATGGCTAGATCAATTTGTTTTGTCATTTCTTCGAAAATATTATAAACAGCTAACAGCTTCGATCTAAAGTTAATTTTTGCATTTAAATCTATTTTAAACTTGGCAGAATGTATTCGGTTTTGTCGATACGCGTTAAAGGCCATCTCCGCTATCTCCACCATATCTGCACCCTAAAGCATTTATATTCTCGATCAGGATTTATTAGATAAGTCGATAAAGCTAAGTCAATTTATCTCAAAATTATTATATATATATATATATTATTTATATTATCAAAATGGAAACTACTCTACAATATTGAAAACTATTCTGATCAATATTGGGCTATATCCTTCTTGTTCTGTTACACGTAGTATATATGCCGATGAAGGCGTCTCGGGAAACTATATCATATGTATGAACTATTGGGAAAAAACTTATTGAAGGATAATTTGCTTAGTTTTTACAGATATCTTGACCAAACTGAGCATTTGCGATCTTTATGATACTCCCATTTTGGTCGAAACTTGTCAACATATGAATATCATTTTTAATAGCTTGGCTAGTTTTTACCATACATCATATATATTCACCACCTACTGTGACGATAACGTGTAGATAAGAGAACTGCAGAGGCCCATCGCAAAAGTAAGTAGTAATACTCAACAAAAATATTGGGGTTTGTAAGGAGTCAAATTAACTCCTCACAACGAACTAAACGACCCCTTTTCGACTAAGTATTTGCGGCACAAATGTACGTGCATCACTCGGAGTGACGAAGTCAGCGATAGCGCTGTTTCTGCTCGTAGCAGAGATCGCAGATACCGGAGGAACGGGACCGCATGTCGTTATTTGGGGTGTGACATCACGTCATAATAGTCCCAGCAGCTACAAAAGACCGCTAGCAAGTCAGACCAGAATCAGAAGTCATCAGAAAAGTCACCCCATCGATTTTCGCGATTACGGAAGCGGGAGTAGGCGTGGTCGAAATTTTTTGTCTGTGATCTGTAGAGGACGTCACCAGTAATATATATTCCAAATATGGTGACTAGCTTTAAAACTGCGGGAGATATAAGCATTTCAAATTAATTTTGGAGGGGGGCAGGTGGGCGTAATAATGAGCGTGGCCGATTAACTTAGGATCCAATTTTTTCGGGAGGTCACCAGCAATACCTATACCTACCAAATTTGGTTACTCTAGCTTCAAAATTGTGGGAGATATTCACGTTTAACCTTTGTGATTTGAGGTGTATCGACATGTTATCGATTTGCCAGCCACCCAGTGGGCGTGGCATAAATTTGGAACAAACTTGATCTGAAGCAGATAGCTATAATCATAACACAAAAGATTTCAAGAGTCTATCTAATATCGTTTCGGAAAAACGTGCGTTCAATCAGACAGACAGACGGCCAGACGGACAGACAGACGGCCTGACGGACATCCGACAAAACAAATATATAGTTAGTTTGTGCTGAAGCTTGTAACGCATAGAAGAAAGCGTCGGAGACCCCCAAAAGTTGCTGCCAGTATGCTTAGAAAAACAAAACAAATTGATCTAGCCATGTCCGTCTGTCTGTCTGTCTGTATGTATGCAAACTAGTCCCTCAGTTTTTGAGCTATCGCGGTGCAACTTTGCACAGACACTTATTATTCAAGGGGACAGCACATTGGTCGGAGCCGGCCGGATCGGACCACTATATCCTATAGCTGCCATACAACATGAAGTCGGTTTTGGTCATAAATCCCATGTTTTCAAAGCAATTGCTTTCAGTTTCCTTGTACACTTGAACATCCTTATACTCATCAATGGGTAAAATTGCAAAACGATTGAGTCATAAGTAACGAAGATATGCGTCATTAAATATTTTGCAAAAACAGGTGCATATGAGCAAACAAAGCTTGTGGCGTAGGGGTTTAAGTGACACCCTAGCAAACGAAAGGTCCCAAGTTCGAGTCTCAGCGGCGGCTGATCATTTATTTTCATTTTTTTCTTATTCTTCCTTTCAAATATAAAATTACTGTAATCAAATGAATTTGCTTCCAATGTCTTAGAACAAAAACAATGCCACGCGTAAAAACAAATGCTCAGTATAAAACTGTTTGGTGTAAATAGTTGATTGCTGCGTTGACAAACGCGAGTTGCAGGTTGCAGTAAAGTAAAACAAGTTAGCTTTCGACAGTCTGCTCTTCAAGGGATTTTGTCATTGATCATCGAAACTGCTTGTGGCGTAAGGGGTAAAGTGGTGCTCTGACAAACGAAAGCTCGCAGGTACAAAAAACGAAAGCTCGCGGGTATAAAATAACTGTAATCAAATTCATTTGCTACCAATGCCTTAGAACAAAAACTATACAATGCGAAAAAAACGATCGCTATAATCGAGTTTGTCAGCACATTTGAAAACTGCTTGGTGGCGTAAGTATTAGAGTGCTGCGCTGAAAAACGGGAGAACATGGTTCAAAGCCCAGCCGCGACTTATTGCTTTTTATTATACTCTTTTCGAAGAAAATAGTACATTAATTTTGTGCTGAAGTTTGTAACGCATAAAAGGAAACGTCGGAGGCCCCCAAAATTTACTGCCAGTATGCTTAGAATGACAATACAAATTGATCTAGCCATGTCCGTCTGTCTGTCTGTATGTATGCAAACTTGTCCCTCAGTGTTTGAGCTATTGTGATAAAACTTTGCACAGAGACTTATTATTCAAAGTGACAGTACATTGGTCAGAACCGGCCAGATCAGACCACTATATCTTATAGCTACCATACAACTCGAAGTCGGTTTTGGCCATATATCCCATGTTTTTAAAGCTATCGAGTAGTAGTGTAATGTACGTTTAAATTACTCGTGGGAAAATTTTGGGAAAGTTGGGGAGGTGGGGGTAGTTATCGGTGAATATTTACAGGGATCATAATTGATGGCCATTATCAGTGGTCATTATCATAAATCAATGTCACATAATGTTGTGAAATAGACCCAAAACCATTAAAAAAATCAATAACTTAATTTGGGGTTGACAGCTGGCTCTTATGCAGGTGTCCCAATAAACAGGTGTCCCAATAAATAGGTGGACATATTCAGATCTATCAGATGGGGAGATCTGTACGGTAAGGATAATGTGACATTTATGACCCACATAGCAAAGGTTTACCCTAAAAAGGTTTGACCCTAAAAAGGTTAGAACCATAAACAAGCCAACCACACTTGCGGTGGGCTCGGTTTGAGTGGTTTACGATCTAATGATGAAACATCAAAGGAGCGTGCTGCTAATGATAAGACATCAAAGGATACCGCCACACTTGTGCGTTAGGAATCTTTTTAACGGCTGCAAGCAGTGTAAGTCCCACACACACACACACACACATACACACGCACACACCTGTGCGTTAGGAATCTTTTTAACGGCTGCAAGCAGTGTGAGTGTAAGACACACACACACACACAAATCATGAATCGGCCAATGACTAGCGTCGTGTACCATTTTTAAGGGATGATTAATATATACATATATATATATATATATATATTATATGAGTATATCTAAAATACTCCTAAATCCGCTATATATTTTAATGCTTTCTCTTTTAAATTGAATACATCTTTATTTTATTTAATTATATTTATAATTAGCTATATTTAACAATCATATTTATTTCATTTGTTCGTATTGTATACTGGAAGTACCATCTGAGAACCCATCATTAGAGTTATTAATGTTTATTAGCGCATTTTTCGATTTGAGCGACTTAGGTGTTTCGATGAAACTTGAAACTTTTAATGGAGTATATTTATTTATACTCATTTCCAGTCTGATGACTTAAGACAGTCCAGCCACTGTCTCTCTCCTGAAATGTATCCATATTTCCACAAATAATTTCTGAATGTGATACATAAACATCGTTGAGATCGTTTACAGCAGTTATAACACACATATTTGGTTTGTTGCGATTTGATGGACATAATCATTTCATCATCGCAAAATTTGATGTATTCTGCAAAAAGGTCAAAGTTAAATTTACAGGATGTGTATGTCATCCGTATATTATTGATAATGGGGATCAACGCTGCTCATGCATCATGCGTAAACTCTACCGGGTCGTGCATAGACATATGTTCAAAATTCGCCTCCCTAATCGAAGTCAAAGGCAGAGATTGGGTAGAAGCCAAAAGAGTATTACTTAAAATCTTTAATGAAATGGGAAAACCACAAGAAATAAATGCAAATAAAGACTTAGCATTTATATGATCTTCATTACAAATATGTTGAAAATCTGAGGAAGTTGATATAAATATCACAACAAGTAAAAATGGTATCTCTGACGATAAAAGATTCCATAAAACAGATAACGAAAATCTCAGAATCATCAATAGTGATTCAGATCCAGAAAATAAATTAACTAGATTCGAAATAATACTTTATACTTATAACCATAAAACTAAACACAACACAACAGATAGAACACCAGCAGATACTTTCATATACGCAGGAACCCCAGAATATAACACACAATTAAATAAAACAAACCAAATAGACAAACTAAATGAAAAACGTACAGAATTCAAAATTGATACCGAATACAGACAATCACCATTGGTACGTTCATAATCAACAAAAACCTTCTTAAAAGATAGGTAATTTAAAACAGTTAGATGAAAAACATTTTGAAGAGACAGAATAGAAGTAGAACAAGTAAGAGTCGGGACTGCCCGACTAGGAGATACCCTGAACCCAGTTCTGACATCCATTCATACTTGCCTAATAGTGTGCATACATACAAACACACCACACATTACTGCAAGCTGTGAAAACGGTTTGCGCAGTTATCTTGCTTTTTCACTGAGCCCCACACAATGGAAAGTTAAATCTTAAATATCTTCTGTGTTTATTGTCCAATCTTTTTGAAATTTGTAAGACATAACATTGGCTATAAAATGTGTGACCAAACCAAATTGCAACGTCATACCTTCAAAAATGAGTTTTTTGAATTTTGGGGGGGATTGGGGGGTGGTATCCAAAAAGTGAAAATCTTGTTACATGTGTATGGTATTCGAGATTATACATGCCAAAGTAGGGGCCTCTAGCTTTTATAACTTGTAAGTTATAGCCCAAAAAAGCTGGTCTGAAATCGAAATTTATCGATAACTTTTGAACGGGACGAGTTATCGATAAATTTTAATAAACTTGATCTGTCCCGGGATTACGAGAACTTATATTCCAAATATGAAGTCTCTAGCTCTTGTAGTCTCTGATATCCGCTTGTTCATACAGACAGACGGACGGACGGACGGACGGACGGACGGACAGACAGACAGACGGACATGGCTAAATCGACTCGACTGTTGATACTGATCAAGAATATATATACTTTATATGGTCGGAGATGCTTCCTTATGCCTGTTACATACTTTTGCACAAAACCATAATACCCTTTTTACAAATTTTTAATGGGTTCAGGGTATAAATATAATACATTACAAATCAAAGTTCAAAAAGAACAAGTAGGAGTGCTCTAGTCGGGAGTGCCCGACTACGAGATACCCTGAACCCAGTCCTTACAATCATTCATACTAATCTAAGCACACACATGCTGCAGTATAAGCAGTGCAAGCGGTTTAAGCAGTTAGCTTGCTTTTCGCTGAGCCCCACACAATGGAAAGTTAAATCTTAAATAACTTCTATGTTTATTGTCCGATCTTATTGAAATTTTTGGGGCAAACAATTGTCAATAATATGTGTGACCAAACCAAATTGCAAGGTCGTACCTTCAAAAATGGGTTTTGAACTTTTTGGGGGTTTGGGGGGTGGTATCCAAAAAGTGAAATATTTGTTACATGTGTATGTTATTCGAGATTATACATGCCAAATTTGGGGCCTCTAGCTTTTATAACTTTGAAGTTATGTCCCAAAAACGCAAGTCTGAAATCGAAATTTATCGATAACTTTTAAACGGTACGAGTTATCGATAAAATGAAATAAACTTGATCTGTCCCGGGATTAGGAGAACTTATGTTCCAAATGCGAAGTCTCTAGCTCTTGTAGTCTCTGATATCCGCGTGTTCATACAGACAGACGGACGGACGGACGGACGGACGGACGGACGGACGGACGGACGGACAGACAGACAGACGGACATGGCTAAATCGACTCGACTGTTGATACTGATCAAGAATATATATACTTTATATGGTCGGAGATGCTTCCTTATGCCTGTTACATACTTTTGCACAAAACCATAATACCCTTTTTACCCATTTTTAATGGGTTCAGGGTATAAAAGAAAATTAAAAAGAGTAAATATGATAATTCCAGATCATCACCATCTGAGAACCCAAATCAGTAACGTACAATATAAAATAATACTATTACTTTTCCTACTAACGTATTTCATTCAACAAGCTAATGGTCAAAGCCTAGAAGTTAACCCGATCCAATCGACAAATTGTTACCTTAACCGTTAGCCTTACAAAAGTTTAAAACATACAATAATTTGATGAAACAGGCTAAAGAATTCGAAACGTTATCCCAATTTAATCAGAAACTAGTGATCATGCAATCGAATTAAACCAAATAATAGATGCAGTAAATCGAGGAATAGAAGTAACTAACACTACTAAGCTTAATCAGCGAAGGAGATAAAAATTAGCAATAATCACATTTAACTTACAAGAATTCACAAAATACATTGAAGACATAGAGCTAGGAATGCAATTAAGAAGATTAGGTATATTTCAACCCTAAATTACTAAAACACATTCTGTTATCAAACACATCAAATCTGAAAAATTTTAAGCGTCAAAACTTCAACTTGGCTAAAAGCTACCACAAACGAAATTTTGATAATTTCCCATATTCCATATTCCATATGTATAACTAGAATATTAAAACAATCCACAACCGAAGGTAGATATTCAAAAGCACCCCAAAACTTTTGAAATAAAATACGTAGAGCCTAATATAATGTTAACTTGGAATTTATCCCAAGCCATTTGAAATCAAAATTGTTTGAATAGAGAAATAATAATAAAAGAAAACAAGTGGAGAAGGATTATCTTCGGCGTGCCGAAGATTAAATACTCTTTTCGAACCTTTAAGCAATTTTCACTATTTTTCCGTGACTGCTTATTTAATTCGCAGATATTAATGTCGCATACATATACCCCTACATATAAAATAAAATTTATAAAGGTATTCATGTAAACTGGGACGTTTCACTATCCGCAGCTCGTGGACGCGTCCCTTAGCATTCATAAGTGCTACCGAATTGAACAATAAACAAGTTTCAGTTTTTCCAAAAAGTCAAAACTACATTACATATGTATACTACAATATACATACCAAATTTTGTGCCTGTTGCTCTAATACCTTTCAAGGCCGCTGTCAGAAATTGAATTGTCATAAAACTTAATCTGAACATACGAGAGCTTATATACAGAATTTGAGATCCATATTTTTTTTCGCGTGGCATTGGTTTTGCCAATGAATTTAAATTTTTCTTTTGAATTATTCTATTAAAGCTACTTTATGTATGAAAAAAAAAATTAGAAACAATTTAGGAAATTTAAAATAAATGAATTTGATTACAGCTATTATATATTTGAAAAGAAGAATAAAAAAAAATGAAAATAAATGACCAGTCGCCGCTGGCACTTGAACCCAGGACCTCTCGCTCACCAGTTCGCAACTTTACCCCTTACGCCACAAGCCGTTTTGATCATCGCTGACAAAATTGCTTGAAGAGCCGACTGTTACAAATTTCCTTGTTTTGTTTTCCTGCAACCTGCAACTCGCGTTTGACAGCATTTGTTTTTTCGCGTGGCATTGTTTTTGTTCTAAGCCATTGGAAGCAAATTAATTTGATTACAGTTAGATATTTGAAAGGAAGAAAAAGAAACAAGAGTGCTCTAGTCGGGACTGCCCGACTAGGAGATACCCTGAACCCAGTTCTGACATCCATTCATACTTGCCTAATAGTGTGCATACATACAAACACACCACACATTACTGCAAGCTGTGAAAACGGTTTAAGCAGTTATCTTGCTTTTTCACTGAGCCCCACACAATGGAAAGTAAAATCTTAAATAACTTCTGTGTTTATTGTCCGATCTTTTTATAATTTGTAGGACATAACATTGGCTATAAAATGTGTGACCAAACCAAATTGCAAGGTCGTACCTTCAAAAATGCGTTTTTTGAATTTTTGGGGGGATTGGGGGGTGGTATCCAAAAAGTGAAATATTTGTTACATGTGTATGCTATTCGAGATTATACATGCCAAATTAGGAGCCTCTAGCTCTTATAACTTGTAAGTTATAGCCCAAAAACGATAGTCTGAAATCGAAATTTATCGATAACTTTTGAATGGGTCGAGTTATCGATAAAATGAAATAAACATGATCTGTCCCGGCACTACGAGAACTTATATTCCAAATATGAAGTCTCTAGCTCTTGTAGTCTCTGATATCCGCGTGTTCATACAGACAGACGGACGGACGGACGGACGGACAGACAGACAGACGGACATGGCTAAATCGACTTGGCTGTTGATACTGATCAAGAATATATATACTTTATATGGTCGGAGATGCTTCCTTATGCCTGTTACATACTTTTGCACAAAACCATAATACCCTTTTTACCCATTTTTAATGGGTTCAGGGTATAAAAAGTATTAAATTAACAATCAGTCGCCGCCGAGGCTCGAACTTGAGAAACCTGCGTTCGTTAGCGCGGCTCTTTACGCCTTACGCCACAAACCGTTTTGATGATCGATGACAAAATACCTTGAAGAGCAGACTATCAAAAGCTTTCTTGCGCTTGACTTTGTTTGCTCATATGCACCTGTTTTATCAAAATATTTAATGACGCATATCTTCGCTGTTTATGACTCAATCGATTTGCGATTTGACTCATTGATGAGTTATAAGGATGTTCAAGTGTACAAGGAAATTTAAGGCAATTGCTTTGAAAACATCGGATTTATGGCCAAAACCGACTTTGAGGTGTATGGCAGCTATAAGATATAGTGGTCCGATCCGGCCGGCTCCGACCAATGTGCTGTCCCCTTGAATAATAAGTGTCTGTGCAAAGTTGCATCGCGATAGCTCAAAAACTGAGGGACTAGTTTGCATACATACAGACAGACAGACAGACAGACGGACATGGCTAGATCAATTTGTTTTGTTTTCTAAGCATACTGACAGTAACTTTTGGGGGTCTCAGACGCTTCCTTCTATGCGTTACAAATTTCAGGACAAACTTAATATACTATTTTCTTCGAAAAGAGTATAATAATAATATTATAAAAGCATTCAATTGTTCAATCCAACTAGAAGAAATTTTAATTACTAGTAGAGATTATACACAAATGATTTATGTGAACAATATCGTAACTAAATTATAACCAATTTCATGCATTCAAGCAAAAGAAATCATACAAGAACAGACGAAACATTATAACACATTCCAAATTAAAACTCTAACAACACTTATAATTGTTACAATTACATTAATAACATATTTTAGCTATAAGTACAAAAAACATACCACACAAAAAGAAATAAAAACAAGTAAGAGTGCTCTAGTCGGGAGTGCCCGACTACGAGATACCCTGAACCCAGTCCTTACAATCATTCGTACTACTCTAAACACACACATGCTGCAGTACAAGCAGTACAAGCAGTGCCAGCGGTTTAAGCAGTTAGCTTGCTCTTTCGCTGAGCCCCACACAATCGAAAGTTAAATCTTAAATAACTTCTGTGTTTATTGTCCAATCATATTGAAATTTTTGGGGCAAACAATTGTCGATAATATGTGTTACCAAACCAAATTGCAAGGTCATACCTTCAAAAATGCGTTTTTTTAACTTTTGGGGGGTTTGGGGGGTGGTATCCAAAAAGTGAAATATTTGTTACATGTGTATGCTATTCGAGATTATACATGTCAAATTAGGGGCCTCTAGCTCTTATAACTTGTAAGTTATATCCAAAAAACGCTGGTCTGAAATCGAAATTTATCGATAACTTTTGAACGGGACGAGCTATCGATAAATTTTAATAAACTTGATCTGTCCCGGGATTAGGAGAACTTATGTTCCAAATATGAAGTCTCTAGCTCTTGTAGTCTCTGATATCTCGGTGTTCATACAGACGGACAGACGGACAGACAGACGGACATGGCTAGATCGACTCGGCTGTTGATACTGATCAATAATATATATACTTTATATGGTCGGAGATGCTTCCTTATGCCTGTTACATACATTTGCACAAAACCATTATACGTTTTTTACCCATTTTTAATGGGTTCATGGTATAATAAACAAGTGGAGAAGGATTATCTTCGGCGTGCCGAAGATTGAATACTCTTTTCGAACCTTTAAGCAATTTTCACTATTTTTCCGTGACTGCTTATTTAATTCGCAGATATTAATGTCGCATACATATACCCCTACATATAAAATAAAATTTATAAAGGTATTCATGTAAACTGGGACGTTTCACTATCCGCAGCTCGTGGACGCGTCCCTTAGCATTCATAAGTGCTACCGAATTGAACAATAAACAAGTTTCAGTTTTTCCAAAAAGTCAAAACTACATTACATATGTATACTACAATATACATACCAAATTTTGTGCCTGTTGCTCTAATACCTTTCAAGGCCGCTGTCAGAAATTGAATTGTCATAAAACTTAATCTGAACATACGAGAGCTTATATACAGAATTTGAGATCCATATTTTTTTTCGCGTGGCATTGGTTTTGCCAATGAATTTAAATTTTTCTTTTGAATTATTCTATTAAAGCTACTTTATGTATGAAAAAAAAAATTAGAAACAATTTAGGAAATTTAAAATAAATGAATTTGATTACAGCTATTATATATTTGAAAAGAAGAATAAAAAAAAATGAAAATAAATGACCAGTCGCCGCTGGCACTTGAACCCAGGACCTCTCGCTCACCAGTTCGCAACTTTACCCCTTACGCCACAAGCCGTTTTGATCATCGCTGACAAAATTGCTTGAAGAGCCGACTGTTACAAATTTCCTTGTTTTGTTTTCCTGCAACCTGCAACTCGCGTTTGACAGCATTTGTTTTTTCGCGTGGCATTGTTTTTGTTCTAAGCCATTGGAAGCAAATTAATTTGATTACAGTTAGATATTTGAAAGGAAGAAAAAGAAACAAGTAAGAGTGCTCTAGTCGGGACTGCCCGACTAGGAGATACCCTGAACCCAGTTCTGACATCCATTCATACTTGCCTAATAGTGTGCATACATACAAACACACCACACATTACTGCAAGCTGTGAAAACGGTTTAAGCAGTTATCTTGCTTTTTCACTGAGCCCCACACAATGGAAAGTAAAATCTTAAATATCTTCTGTGTTTATTGTCCGATCTTTTTATAATTTGTAGGACATAACATTGGCTATAAAATGTGTGACCAAACCAAATTGCAAGGTCGTACCTTCAAAAATGCGTTTTTTGAATTTTTGGGGGGATTGGAGGGTGGTATCCAAAAAGTGAAATATTTGTTACATGTGTATGCTATTCGAGATTATACATGCCAAATTAGGAGCCTCTAGCTCTTATAACTTGTAAGTTATAGCCCAAAAACGATAGTCTGAAATCGAAATTTATCGATAACTTTTGAATGGGTCGAGTTATCGATAAAATGAAATAAACATGATCTGTCCCGGCACTACGAGAACTTATATTCCAAATATGAAGTCTCTAGCTCTTGTAGTCTCTGATATCCGCGTGTTCATACAGACAGACGGACGGACGGACGGACGGACGGACAGACAGACAGACGGACATGGCTAAATCGACTTGGCTGTTGATACTGATCAAGAATATATATACTTTATATGGTCGGAGATGCTTCCTTATGCCTGTTACATACTTTTGCACAAAACCATAATACCCTTTTTACCCATTTTTAATGGGTTCAGGGTATAAAAAGTATTAAATTAACAATCAGTCGCCGCCGAGGCTCGAACTTGCGAAACCTGCGTTCGTCAGCGCGGCTCTTTACGCCTTACGCCACAAACCGTTTTGATGATCGATGACAAAATACCTTGAAGAGCAGACTATCAAAAGCTTTCTTGCGCTTGACTTTGTTTGCTCATATGCACCTGTTTTATCAAAATATTTAATGACGCATATCTTCGCTGTTTATGACTCAATCGATTTGCGATTTGACTCATTGATGAGTTATAAGGATGTTCAAGTGTACAAGGAAATTTAAGGCAATTGCTTTGAAAAACATCGGATTTATGGCCAAAACCGACTTTGAGGTGTATGGCAGCTATAAGATATAGTGGTCCGATCCGGCCGGCTCCGACCAATGTGCTGTCCCCTTGAATAATAAGTGTCTGTGCAAAGTTGCATCGCGATAGCTCAAAAACTGAGGGACTAGTTTGCATACATACAGACAGACAGACAGACAGACAGACAGACGGACATGGCTAGATCAATTTGTTTTGTTTTTCTAAGCATACTGGCAGTAACTTTTGGGGGTCTCAGACGCTTCCTTCTATGCGTTACAAACTTCAGGACAAACTTAATATACTATTTTCTTCGAAAAGAGTATAAAAATTATAAATGTAAGAAACAAACAG
This sequence comes from Drosophila flavopinicola, assembly GCA_035042425.1. NCBI lineage: Eukaryota > Metazoa > Arthropoda > Insecta > Diptera > Drosophilidae > Drosophila > Drosophila flavopinicola. Next base: position 42,860 of record JAWNLL010000237.1, on the reverse strand, counting down.
AAACCTCACAATCAAATATTATACCCCCAATTCCAATATCAAACCAAAACGAAATAATTGTCATCGACCCAACACTATATCCTAAGATAATCGCCAGAGGACAGGCTAAATTTTAAGGATGGGGAAGTGACACCCAAATTATGATATCATGTAATCAGATACCACTGGGGGAAATAACAATTCAAGCGCTCGCACGTTCACATAGTAGTTAATGTAAACACACGCTTGAATCGCTATTTCTATCAAAGGGTCAATTCTGTCGACGTGGCATAAGTCCAGGCTGATGTAAGACACCCTAAATCTTTCGTCATAATTTTAAAGAGAGATCCATCTGATCTCTGATTACATAGGAGCAGAAAGCTCAATCTCTTAAAAGTCCAATCTTTCTAAAGGTCATCAGCAAAGATTTATTAAGCGCCCAACATCACTTTATTCTTTGGTCGAGATTAGCATAACACCTGAAAGTAGGCATCTACTTAATATGCAAGTACCGCCCGCTGGCGGCCGTTCACTCAGACGTGAAGAGAAATATTCTACTTCCAATATAAAATACGAACGAATGAAATAAATATGATTGTTAAATATAGTTAATTATTAATATAATTAAATAAAATAAAGATGTATTCAATTTAAAAGAGAAAGCATTAAAATATATAGCGGATTTAGGAGTATTTTAGATATACTCATATAATATATATATATATATATTAATCATCCCTTAAAAATGTTGCCCTTAGCAGGTACACGACGCTAGTCACTGGCCGATTCATGATTTGTGTGTGTGTGTGTCTTACACTCACACTGCTTGCAGCCGTTAAAGATTCCTAACGCACAGGTGTGTGCGTGTGTATGTGTGTGTGTGTGTGTGTGTGTGTGTGTGTGTGTGTTGATGTGTGTGTGTGTGACTTACACTGCTTGCAGCCGTTAAAAAGATTCCTAACGCACAAGTGTGGCGGTATCCTTTGATGTCTTATCATTAGCGGCACGATCCTTTGATGTTTCATCATTAGATCGTAAACCACTCAAACCGAGCCCACCAAGTGTGGTTGGCTTGTTTATGGCTCTAACCTTTTTAGGGTCAAACCATTTTAGGGTCAACCTTTGTTATGTGGGTCATAAATGTCACATTATCCTTACCGTACAGATCTGCATATCTGTTAGATCTGAATATGTCAACCTATTTATTTGGACACCTGCCTAGGAGCCAGCTGTCAACCCCAAATTAATTTATTGCTTTTTTAATGGTTTTGGGTCTATTTCACAACATTATGTGACATTGATTTATGATAATGACCACTGATAATGGCCATCAATTATGATCCCTGTCAATATTCCCCGATAACTACCCCTCACCTCCCCAACTTTCCCAAAATTTTCCCACGAATAATTTAAACGTACATTACACTACTACTCTATTGCGATGAAACTTTGCACATATACTTATTATTCAAAATGTCAGCACATTGATCTGAGCCGGCCGGATCGGACCACTATATCTTGTAGCTGCCATACAGCTGGAAAAAAATTTAATATTCTTAGAAAAAAAAAATAAATGCCACGCGATAAAATGAATTATTACAGCATATGAAAGTGCTGCAGTTGGCAGAATGAAAATTGTCTAAAAGTTCGAAAAAGAGTATAAAATCTTCGGCATGCCGAAGATAATCCTTTCCCACTTGTTTGATTTTTTATTTTGCACAGTTTAGAGTGTGTAAATAAGATTTTCGCACAATGTGTTTGTTTGGGCGAGGATCAAACAAAATTCAACCCAACGATTAACATAACTTAAATCTATTAACACTGCACTGCACACATATCTGTTTGCTTTGCTCGCTCAGTTGTAGTTACTCATGTTATTGTACTCTTTATTGCTTGGCAGCACTTTTGCTATGCTCAAGCTGAATTGCTGCAGCATCTGCCGCTCAGCTAATCAATCGCATTTTGTCTTTGGCACGAGTCGCATATCACTCGCTTTAACAATTGAAGTTATAATAGTTTACTGTACTGGACATCATTTGCGCCAAGCTAACAGTTATTTATAGCTATTGCACTGGCTACCTTGAGCCAGCCTGCAGACTCTTAAATACAAAATATTGCACTGATCAATTTTGGTCAGCTGCTTAAATAAACGAAATTGTGAATTTAATTACAAAGTGAAGAAACATTTCCTAAAGGGCAACAAAAGGCCGTTGTCTCAACATTTTTGTGACCCCGACGCTATTTTTTTCATGCAACTAAAAACATTGTGTTGTGTGAAACAAACAAATCAAATCGGCAATTTAATTCGATTTTGTTTGGACATACCTACGCGTACGTACACATACGGTACACAGAAACTGCGCGAGCAAAGCGACAAAGGAACCGTTTGTCTGCTCTCACTGTCACACTGTTCTCGCTGTCTCGCTGTCTCGCCGTTCTCGCTGTATTCGGTGAACTCACCTTCTCGCCGTTCTCGCTGTATTCCTCTCAACGATCTCAAGTATTGCTCGCGTTTTTGCTGCTGTTATTGCCTTGATCCTGTTGCCTAAATTTGAGTTGGAAAAATGACAAGCAACAACGAAACACAGCAGCTGAGTGAAAGTTCCATTGAAAACAGGGTGATTTTTTATAGGAAAAAGGTAACTGCCTTATATGAACGTGCAAGGGCATTGGAAATCAAATTGTCAAAAGTTTACATAAGGCTAAACTCGTTCAATACATATCATTCCAATTTAGAGCAGTTGGACTTTGACGAAATCGGAAGCCAGCTGCGCAACAATTTCGACGACATCTTTACAACTTTGGAAGCTCGTACTCGCTCCGCCCTGCGCAAATTCAATTTGGAATTGCCATCGCTTTCAACTCTGCGTCCGTCTGATACGCTAGCTCAGACAACTAATGTTGCAAGGGCTAAGTGTCGCGTTCCAGAGCTAAAATTGCCAACATTTAGTGGTGGCTACACTGAATGGGCTAATTTTAATTCAATGTTCACCACAATTATTGACCAGGATCCAATTTTGTGCAAAATTGAAATGCTGCAGCATTTACGTTCGTGTTTACATGGGCCTGCCTTAGATGCGGTTCAGTCTTTGGAAGTTTCAGAGACCAGCTATGACATCGCAAAATATCCATTTTAAACGATCGTTACAATAATAAACGCTTAATATTTCAGGCACACGTCGCTGAGATTTTGAGACAGGAAAAGATCGACGAAAGTTCAAGTGTACAGCTGCGTGAAATGTCCGACCGACTCAACGCGCATATGCGCACAATAAAGTCCATGGGAAGCATGGAACAAATCGCTGGATGCTTACTCGTTCATGTCCTTTTCAACTACCTTGATCGGGAGACAAAGGCAAAGTGGGAAGAATTAGCGCCATCGAATATGATACCAACGTGGGATTTATTTTCAAAATTTCTGGTAACTCGTTGCTAAACTATGGAAACTGTGGAGCAAGCTATGTTGACATAGCAGCCAGGTGGGAAAACATAGAAAATCAAATAATATTAAGAATTCTCTTGTTGCTGCAAATACTCGAATCCCTGATTGCATATTTTGCGGAAATACCAGTCATACTGTAAATAATTGTGCCAGATTTGGAAATCTGACCCCATCTTTAAGACTAAAGGAGGCAAAGAAACTTGGTGTCTGCTTCAACTGCCTTAACAAGGGGCATCGGAACACATCATGCAGCTCTAGGTCCTGTTGCACTTGTGGTGCAAAGCATCATACGCTTCTGCACATAAGCAACACTTTCTTGGCAGCACCAAATTATAGTCATCCATCTCATCAGGACTCAAGGTCATATTGATATTTCATCGCCACCAGAAGTATCACTCAACTCTCAGAATCTCAGTTCAGACGTCGTGCTCCTTGCCACAGCTGTAATCCTCGTGAAAAGCCGTTTTGGTGATCTCATGCCCTGTCGTGTTCTCTTAGACTCAGGGTGATCCACATAGTCACCTTTCGTTCTTCTCAGCTATTGCAACTAAAGCGATCCAAATTTTCGGCTCTTATATCCGGCATTGGTGCGCCTGCATTCAACACTGATGGCTCTTCTGTCAACATCATTATGCAATCGATGACGTCGGAATTCTCCACGAATATTGTTTCCCTTGTCGCCCCACATATTACTGAAAAACAGCCATCGTCATCCTTTGATATTTCAAAGTGGAAATTGACATTAAATGTTTGCCTCGCTGACCCGCAATTTAATAAATCTCGGCATATTGACTTGCTAATTGGAGCCAGTTTATTTTATGAAATATTATGCGACGGTCAAATTAAATTGTAACCAGGATGTTCTCTTCTTCAAGAAACTCGTCTGTGTTGGGTAGTCACAGGAGGTGGCCATCAGCCCCGCATATCAGCGCTACTATCTACCGCTAGCAGTCGAGACCAATGCAAAAATCCACCAGTGGAATTAGATGATCTAGTAAGGCGTTTTTGGGAACTTGAAAATTCGCAAAGCTGCATTCAGAAAACTACGAAGGAACAGTTTGATTGTGAGGCTATTTTAAAGACAATTTCTCCCGTCTACCAACTGGCGAATACTCCGTTAGTTTGCCCCTTAAGATGAGCGCCAGTATCCTTGGAGATTCGGTTTCTGAATTTGGAGCGTAAGCTAGACAGAAAGCCGCTACTTAAAGCGCAATATTCAGCCTTCATGCGTGAATACCTAGAATTGAAGCATATGTCTCTCGTCAACATTGACTCAATCCAGCAATGCCGGTTTTATCTGCTTCATCATTGCGTAGTCAGAGAAGATAAAACTACAACGAAGCTAAGAGTTGTTTTTGATGGTTCGGCTTGCCACACAACTGGATATTCTTTAAAGGACTTATTGATGTGTGGACCAACGATTAAGCCGAAACTGTTCTCAACTTTACTTCGTTTTTGCACTTGTCCTATTGCCTTGACTGCAGATATTTTTAAAATGTATCGCTGTGTGCGAGTTTCAGCTTCAGACAGTTTTTTACAGTGCGTACTCTGGCGAGACAACTCTCAGGATAAATTAAAGGTGTTTAAGTTAGACACTGTCACATATGGCACAAAGCCTGCATCGTTTCTGGCTATCCGTGTTATGCACCAACTAGCGTCTGATGATCGCGCTTTATATCCTATTGGCTCCAAAGTGGTGTTGCGCGACTTCTATGTAGATGACTAGCTCTCAGGTGGTAGCACTGCTCAAGAAGTTTTAGAAATCATGCGCCAAGTATCAAAACTGCTTTCTAGAGGAAATTTCATGATCAGGAAATGGTGTTCTAATGATCCAGCTATACTAGCTCAGGTCCCTAATGAAGATAAGGAAACCTTCGTTAAATTTAGTGACGGCAGCGTTATCACGAAAACGCTTGGACTGGCCTGGAATCCAGTTTCAGATGAACTCTTGTTCTCATTTTCTCCCAGTGAAATGCCGCAAGACCAACCAAACGAAGTGTATTGTCAACGATTGCTCGATTTTACGACCCTCTAGGACTCATAGGCCCCGTAATAGCTAAAGCAAAGATTTTTCTTCAATTGCTTTGGATGGAAAAAATTCAATGGGATGATAGTCTCCCTGCCACGCTCAATAAAGCTTGGCTCAACTTCGTTGGACAATTCGGTACAATGAATAAAATCGCATTTCCTCGATTCACGCTCCTGCCTGACAGCACACTGCAGATACATGGGTTCTGCAACGCCAGTATGAGTGTTTATGGCGCTTGCATCTATGCCGTTTCGAGCAGCAACTGCGGTAGAAAGGCTCATCAACTTTGTTCCAAGTCTCGAGTGGCCCCTGGGAAGACAATCACTATACCCAAGTTGGAGCTATGTGGCGCAGCGCTTCTTGCTCAATTAATAAATGAAGTCTCGCAAATGCACTTATATTCTTCGTATTACTGCTGGTGTGATGCTAATCGACTTTCTTTAATTCAAGAGCTCACCAGTGAAATGGAGTGGCGACATGTACCAACAGCACTTAACCCTGCAGATGTGTTGTCAAGAGGAGCGCTCCCCACTGAGCTCATGGAATCTACACTTTGGAAGCATGGTCCTGCATATCTTAGCAGCAGCATGAACGAATGGCCTGCGGCACAACTCTTGTCCGACCCATCGTTGGAGTTACGCACTCATGCCCTGCTAGCAGTATCTCCGTCTGCGTGTTTGGTTGAGGGAATGAAATTTGCCAACTCTTTTCCCAAAATGCAGCGGATATTTGCCTATTTGTGCGAGTCTACACATCGCATCAAATCTAGTGGACGTAGCATATCTGATCTGCGTATGGGCACTGAATTGCTTCTTCGATTAACCCAGCACTCTCGTTTGATGTCTGAGATTCAAGCACTTGAGTCAAACCAGAATCTCAAGCCTTAAAATCCCATCGTTTCATTGGCGGAAGACTGAAAAACTCAACGCTGGATTTTGAAGCTCGTCATCCGATAATTCTGCCGAAGCGTCATCCCATCACAGCAGAGAAGAACTTGCCTGCAGGACCCCAGTCGCTCCTATACAATACAATAATTCGTCATACCTACTGGCCGATCGGCGGTCGCAAGGAAGTGGCAATCCAAAAATGCGTTAGGTGCTTTAGATCGAAGCCACGCACACTCCAGCACATAATGGCAGATCTTCCAGCTGAGCGCGTGAGCGAATCGCGTTCATTTTTAGTTACTGGAATCGACTACTGTGGTCCATTTTCATACAAATCGGAAGTTCGAAACCGCCCACCAATCAAGTGATATATCAGCTATATCAGTTTGCTTGCTTCTCGACTAAGGCTGTGCACTTAGAGCTCGTGAAGGACCTCTCCACACAAGCGTTCCTCGCAGCACTTCGGCGATTCATTTGCACACGTGGTTGTCCAATTCGAATATGGTCGGATAACGCTACTAACTTCGTTGGAGCTCGCAACGAGCTTGCTTAACTCAAACGACTGTTCCTGAGTGATCCCCATCAAGAAGCAGTTCAACAATTCTGTCTTGCCGACTGCATTGATTGGCGTTTTATACCTCCGCGCTCGCCGCATTTTGGCGGACTGTGGGAGTCGTAAGTAAAAGCTGCCAAATATCATCTCCACCGTACTATGGGCTCTTCTCTGCTCGGATTTGATGAGCTGCGCACGCTTGCGTGCCACATCGGAGCGATTATTAATTCCAGACCACTTTTTTAAATTTCAGAGAACCCAGCAGACCTAGATGTTCTAACTCCTGCCCATTTCTTGTTTGGGGCACCCCTCACATCATTTGTTGAGCCTGATCTTGTGAAGCTTAACAAAGATCGACTTGATCGCTGGCAACGCGTAACTCAGCTTCATCAAATTTTCTGGACACGCTGGCGCGATGAATACTTATGTTTTCTTCAAGAGCGGCCCAAATGGCTCTCTCAAAGACCTCATCTGTGCGCCAATGATGTTGTCCTCGTCAAGGACGAAAACTACCCGCCTCTCAAGTGGCCATTGGCGAGAATTGTTGAGCTCATCCCTGGATCTGACGGAGTTCCCCGTGTGGCCATCATCAAAACTGCTACAGGCGTATTGCAACAGGCCATTACCAAGCTGTGTTTGTTACCTCTACGAGATGAAGTGGAAAGCTCCATAGCTTCCACGGGGGGAGGATGTTTGGGCGAGGACCAAACCAAATTCAACCCAACGATTAACATAACTTAGATCTATTAACACTGCACTGAGTATTAACCTAACATACGCATATCTGTTTGCATTGCTCGCTCAGTTGTAGTTACTCATGTTATTGTACTCTTTATTGCTTGGCAGCACTTTTGCTATGCTCAAGCTGAATTGCTGCAGCATCTGCCGCTCAGCTAATCAATCGCTTTTTGTGTTTGGCACGAGTCGCATATCACTCGCTTGCACAATTGAAGTTATAATAGTTAACTGTACTGGACATCATTTGCGCCAAGCTTACAGTTATTTATAGCTATTGCACTGGCTACCTTTATGCTCCAAAAAAAAAACTATATCCTCCAAACAACTCTTAACACAACCGTATGTGATGAAACCGTCCACAGGGTGGTCCCAACAAACGATATACATGGTCGAGTTTTCAGAAAAAAACTATATTTTCCACTGACAATTTTACAATGAATCTCATTGCGAATTGCTAAAAATACAACCATTTTCACTCTGAGAGACTATCATATTCATCGACTAGAGCAAATACAACATTTTTGGCTCTGACGGTCGTCACACTGTATGGCGTAAGCCTGGAGACGCGTTTAATAAGGCACGGTGGAGGTTCAGATTTGGTTTTGATTGATGGCATTATGAACGTTAATGTGTACCATAACATATTAAGAACAAGTTAGAGTTAAGTCTTAAGCAACTTCTGTATTTATTGTCCGATCTTATTGAAATTTTTTGAGCATACAATTGGCAAAAATATGTGTAACAAAACCAAATTACAAGGCCGTACCTTCAAAAATGCATTTTTTTTTAACTTTTGGGGGGATTTGGGGGTCAAAAAAGTGAAATATTTGTTACATGTGTATGCGATTCGAGATTATACATGCCAAATTTGGGGAATATAGCTCTTATAATTTTGAAGCTATATTACAAAAATGTTAGTCCGAAATCGAAATGTATCGATAACTTTTGAACGGGACGAGCCATCGATAAAATGAAAAAACTTGATCTGTCGCGGCACTACGAGAACTTATATTTCAAATATGAAGTCTCTAGCTTTTGTGGTCTCTGATATCCGCGTGTTCATATAGACAGACGGACATGGCTAGATCGACTCGGCTGTTGATACTGATCAAGAATATGTATATACTTTATATGGTCGGATATGCTTCCTTGTGCCTGTTACATCCTTTTCACAAAACCATTATACCATTTTTACCCATTTTTAATGGGTACACGGTATAAAACAACCTTGCCGTTAGTGGAATTTGAGCGTGATCAATTCTACACAAATCCCATCAAGAATCTATAGTCATATCTTAAGCTAAAAGTTAGAGAGAACCATATTTCTTCAAAAGTTGTCTTAAAGCAGGTGCTGCAGGATGAATGGTCCAAAATAGGTCCCGAATATTGACGTAAATTGGTGGAATCGATGTCAAGACGCTTGGAGGATATATATGACAGCAAGGGACACTTACGCTGCATTACCTGAATGTTCGTAACATAACTAAATATATATAAGAGCGATGAATACTTTTGTGAGATGAAAATATGAGTTTTTTTTAGTTTTGTTGCTCTATTTTGATAACTGTTAAACGTTTTCCAATTTTTATACCCTGAACCCATTAAAAATGGGTAAAAAGGGTATTATGGTTTTGTGCAAAAGTATGTAACAGGCATAAGGAAGCATGTCCGACCATATAAAGTATATATATTCTTGATCAGTATCAACAGCCGAGTCCATCTAGCCACGTCCGTCTGTCTGTCCGTCTTTATGAACACGCAGATATCAGAGACTATAAGAGCTAGAGACTTTATATTTGGAATATAAGTTCTCGTAGTCCCGGGACAGTACAAGGTTATTTCATTTTATCGATAGCTCGTCCCGTTCAAAAGTAATCGATCAATTTCGACTTCAGACCAGTGTTTTTTTGGCCATAACTTGAAAGTTGTAAGAGCTAGATGCGCCAAATTGGGCATGTATAATCTCGAATATCACTTATTACAAATATTTTCACCCCTCAGGGTATAACCAGTAAGAGTGCTCTAGTCGGGAGTGAACGACTAGGAGATACCCTTAACGCAGCTATTATAGCCATTCATACTTACCAATCAATGCACATTCATACAAATAATGCAAGCAGGTTAAGCAGGCTAACTCTTCGCAAGAGCCCACACTATGGAAACGTGAATCTTAAATATATTATGTGTTTAGTGCCCGATCTTTGTGAAATATTCAGAACATAACACTAGCAATAAAATGGGTCATCAAACCAAATTGCAAAGTTTTACCTTGAGAAATGAGTGTTTTTCAATTTTGGGGATATGGGGTTACGGTATCATAAAACTGAAATATTTGTTAGATTGGTATGCTATTCGAAATTTATCGATACCTTTTGAACGGGATGAGTTATCGATAAAATTAAACATACTTGTACTGTTCCGGGACTACGAGAACTTATATTCCAAATATGAAGTCTCTAGCTGATATAGTCTGTGATATCTGCGTGGTCATACAAACGGACGGACAGACATACAGACGGACATGGCTAGATCGACTCGGCTGTTGATACTGATCAAGAATATATGTACTTTATATGGTCGGAGATGCTTCCTTATGCCTAATACATACTTTTGCACAAAACCATTATACAATTTTTCCCCATTTTTAATGGGTCTTACTTGTTTCTTTTGCATTGCATTTCGAAAACGTCATTCTACGAATGCAGAAAAAAAAATTCAAAAAAGTGCGAAAGGATTATCTTCGGCGTGCCGAAGATTCTATACTCGTTTCGAACCTTTAGGCATTTTCACTCTGCCAACTGCACCACTGAAATTTCAAAAGTAGTAAAAAATCATTTTATCGCGTAGCATTTATTTTTTTGCTCTAAGAATTGGTATCATATGAACTTAAATTTTTATTTTAAATTATTGAATTCAAGCTATTTGATATATATTTGAAACCAATTATTAGAAAAAAAATAAAAAGCAATAAGTCGCGGTTGGGATTTGAACCATGTTCTCCCGTTTTTCAGCGCAGCACTCTAATACTTACGCCACCAAGCAGTTTTGAAATGCGCTGACAAACTCGATTATACTGATATTTTCTTTTGCGTTGTATAGTTTTTCGTACCCAGGACCTTTCGTTTGTCAGCGCCACTTTACCCCTTACGCCACAAGCAGTTTTGATGATCGATGACAAAATCGCTTGAAGAGCAGACTTTCAAAAGCTTTCTTGCGCTTGGGTTTGTTTGCTCATATGCACCTGTTTTTTACGAATATTTAATGACGCATATCTTCGCTATTTATGACTCAATCGTTTTGCAATTTTACCCATTTATGAGTTATAAGGATATTCAAGTGTACAAGGAAATTAAAAGCAATTGATTTGAAAGCATCGGATTTATGGCCAAAACCGACTTAGAGTTGTATGGCAGCTATAAGATATAGTAATCCGATCCGGCCGGCACCGACCAATGTGCTGTTTCTTTGAATAATAAGTGTCTGTACAAAGTTTAATCGCGATAGCTTTAAAAACATGGGATTTATGATCAAAACCGACTTCAAGTTGTATGATATAGTGGTCCAATACGGCCGGCTCCGACCATTGTGCTGTCCCCTTGAATAATAAACGTCTGTGCAAAGTTGCATCGCGATAGCTCAAAAACTGAGGGACTAGTTTGCATACATACAGACAGACAGACAGACGGACATGGCTTGATCAATTTGTTTTGTTTTTCTAAGCATACTGGCAGTAACTATTGGGGGTCTCAGACGCTTCCTTCTATGCGTTACAAACTTCAGCACAGACTTAATATACTATTTTCTTCGAAAAGAGTATAAAAAGTATTCGCTAAGGTAGTGAAATACTTTGGTTTATGCTCCATATGCTTAGCAATGAATACTTCAGTGAGCCACTGTACATATGTATATACTAAAATTCACATACTGCAAGCAGTTTAAGCAGTTAGCTTACTTCTTCAAGCAAGCAATTAGTATGCTTCTTTACTGAAAAACCAAATTGCAAGGGTTCGAAAATATTATAAAATCTTCAGCACGCAGAAGATAATCATTCTCCGCTTGTTATACCCTGAACCCATTAAAAATGGGTAAAAAGGTATATATAAAGAAGCATCTCCATATAAAGGATACATACATATTCTTGATCAGTATCAACAGCAGTGTCGATCTAGCCATGTCCGTCTGTCTGTCTGCCCGTCTGTCTATATGAACACGCGAATATCAGTGACTGTAAGAGCTAGAGACTTCAATTTTGGAATATAAGTTACCGTAGTCCCGGGACAGTACAAGTACATAAACAAATTTCTCACTTTTTGGATACCACCCCCGTAATCCCCACAAATTTGAAGGTACGACCTTGCAATTTGGTTTGGTCACACATTTTATTGCCAATTGCAAAAAATTTCAATAAGATGGGACAATAAACACAGAAGTTATTTAAGATTTAACTTTCCATTGTGTGGGGCTCAAAAGCAAGCTAATTTCTAAAGCCGCTTGCATGTACTGCAGAATGCTTGAACTGCAGAATGTGTGTGCTTAGATTAGTATGAATGATTGTAAGGACTGGGTTCAGGGTGTCTCCTGGTCGGGCACTCCCGACTAGAGCACTCATACTTGTTTTAGTTTTAATTGTTTGCAAAATTTTTGTGTGTACTCCAAATTTTATGATCTTTCTGCGAGTCCTTTCGACGCACAAATAACAAGTGTGGTTTTTGTCGGTCGCACGGGACTTCGAAATATGCGATATTGCAAAGCTGAAACTTACAGCTATTTACTATCGCATAGTTTCTTATGTTTTGTTGCACTCTCTATATTTTCAGAAAGATTTTAGAGAACAAGTGTCAATGCATAACGCCTCTTTATAATATTTTATCAAAACAAAACATCAGCATAAATATCCAAATGAGAAAAATTTCGCTGACGACTTTGCATTCGAAAATTTTGAAGTGCGTGTTAAATAAATGTAATTTTTTTCAATTTGATTGTGTCCCTACGATTATTTGTGAAATAAAGTTTTTTCAAGAATTTTAAAATTTTTATTTTCGGTGGACCTTTTCGTGGATGTTTCCATATGATAGATTGTAACGTCAAAATTCATTAGTTTTATTCTATGTTGTATGGTTATACATTTAAGCATTAAACATACATTTAAGCAATATACATACATTAAATGAAAAATAGTTGGTTGTTTTTAAATTCTTATATGGTCGGAGATGCTTCCTTATGCCTGTTGGGACAGACTTTTGCACAAAACCATTATACCCTTTTTACCCATTTTTAATGGGTTCAGGGTATAACAAGTAAGAGTGCTCTAGTCGGGAGTGCCCGACTAGGAGATACCTGAACTCCAGTTCTGACTTCCATTAATACTTGCCTAATAGTGTGCATACATACAAACACACACTTACTGCAAGCAGTGCTTGCGGCTTAAGCAGTTAGCTTGCTTTTCGCTGAGCCCCATACAATGGAAAGTTAAATCTCAAATAACTTCTGTGTTTATTGTCCGATCTTACTGAAATTTTTGGGACATACAATTGTCAATAATATGTGTGACCATAACAAATTGCAGGGTCGTACCTTCGTACCGTCGTACCTTTTTCAACTTTTGGGGGGATTAGGGGGTGGTATCTATTCTATTCGAGATTATACATGCCAAATTAGGGGCCTCTAGCTCTTATAACTTGTAAGTTATATCCCAAAAACGCTGGTCTGAAATCGAAATTTATCGATAGCTTTTGAACGCGACGAGTTATCGATAAATTTTAATAAACTTGATCTGTCCCGGGACTACGAGAACTTATATTCAAAATATGAAATCTCTAGCTCTTATAGTCTCTGATATCTGCGTGTTCATACAGACAGACGGACAGACGGACGGACAGACAGACGGACATGGCTAGATCGACTCGGCTGTTGATACTGATCAAGAATATATATACTTTTTATATGGTCAGAGATGCTTCCTTATGCCTGTTACATACTTTTGCACAACTCCATAATACCCTTTTTACCCAATTTTAATGGGTACAGGGTATAAAAATATGAAGTTGAGTAGGCCATTAGATGTGGGATGAAATTCCAGATAGCACATATCTGAGACAGTGTTTTTGGATGCTCAAAGTACATTGTGGAAGCGAAATTTCCCTACTCTTGAGTTTATCTGACAAATAGCACTTATTAGGACATTGAAAAAATAGGCCTTAGATAAACCTAATTTTATTTATTTATTGACTGTCGACTATTGACAGTCGACACAAAAGAATTTATATAAAACTATAATACATTTAAATATAATTTAAAATAATAAATTAAAGATATAAGGATTGGGGAAAACATAGAAAAACCCAATCAAAATAAAAAATACTCTTTTCGAAGAAAATACCGACCGGATCGGACTACTATATCTTATAGCTGCCATACAACTGGCAATGAATTAATTATTTCAAAGGAAAAATTTAAATTCATATGATACCAATTCTTAGAGAAAATAAAAAAATATTACGCGGTAAAACTATTTATTACAGCTTATGATATATATACAGTTGGCAGAGTGAAAATTGCCCAAAGGTTCGAAAACAGTATAAAATCTTCGGCACGCCGAAGATAATCCTTTCCCACTTGTTTTTAGTAATTTGTTAATACAGAAAAGAAAACAAGTGGGAACGTTGAAGTCGGGCGAAGCCGACTGCGTAAAACTCTGATACCATTTTAAGAACAGCTGAAAGCAAGTGAACAAAACATTTTTGCTGGGTGACCAGAAATCGGCCTTCCAATTTTTTGGGGACGGGAGGGGGCGTGGTCGATCTTAAGAGGGGGTGACTATACTATTTTCTAAATTTGGTGATTTTAGCTCTAAAACTGTGGAAAATATAGATTTTCGCAATTTTTGGTGGCGGAACGGGGCGTTTCCCCCCAAATTTTTTGGCCGATCTTTAAAGGACTTGGCCAGAAGTCTTTGGTGGCCCTAGCTCCTGAACTGTGCGAGATATAGGCTTCCGTGTTTTGTGGTGGCGGGGTGGCTGGGTGGGGGCATTCTAGTAGGCGTGGCCGGGAAATCCAGGTCGTAATCTTTTGGTCTGGTCAGCCTTAGTCTAAATTCCAAATTTGGGGACTCCAGGTTCAAAATTGCGGGAAATATACACGTGTTATCGAACTGTGCATTCATGTATATCGATTTTCGCGATTACGGAAGCGGGAGTAGGCGTGGTCAAAATTTTTTTCTGTGATCTGTAGAGGACGTCACCAGTAATATATATTCCAAATATGGTGACTAGCTTTAAAACTGCGGGAGATATAAGCATTTCAAATTAATTTTGGAGGGGGGACTGGTGGGCGTTTTAATGGGCGTGGCAGATTAACTTAGGATCCAATTTTTTCGGGAGGTCACCGACAACATACCTACCAAATTTTATTACTCAAAACTGTGGGAGATATTCGCGTTTAATCGATTTGTGATTTGAGGTGTATGGACATGTTATCAATTTGCCAGCCTCCCAGTGGGCGTGGCATAAATTTGGAATAAACTTGATCTGAAGCAGATAGCTACAATCATAGCACAAAAGATTTCAAGAGTCTATCTAATATCCTTTCCGAAATACGTGCATTCATCCAGACAGACAGACGGACGGCCTGACGGACATCCGATAAAACATATATACTATGAGTACCTTCAGTATCAGAGTATAAAAATATATTGGGAAGTATATTATAAAATGAAGAGCTAAAATGAGAGATAGAAGATAGAGAGAGAATTAAGAAACTAAAGGAGATAAATAAAGGTATAGTCAACAAAAGAAAGGGAAAATAGATTTAACTTAACACGGGCAGAGCAGTAACGTAAATACAAAAGAATATAAGTCTTTATTATTGGGAGAGAGAGCTCAACAGAGATTACGTAGAATACGTTGTTGTGGGCCTTGCAACGAACACGAAGGTTGTGCAAAACCTAATCAGTCGTGCATGAAGGCAAAATCAAGGGGACGTAATATCTAGTTGGCCTTGTGGGAACAAAACATTTTAGGCGAGCTAAAAGAAAAGATGAATCTATGTCGCCGTTAATTAATTTGTGTAGGAAGACAACACCAAGGGTTAAGTAACGACGGAAGATTAATACTAAGTAAAAGCCTACTCGAATACGATGGCAAACGGAGATTGGGATCGCAGTTAAGTCCACGAAGGGCAAAGAGCAGAAACTGCTTCTGCACGGATTATATTCGCTCTTGGAAGTTTTCGTACTGCGGATACCTAATACATGAGCAGTATTCAATAATAGGCCGAACTAGTGATACATAGAGCAGTTTGGTAGTGAAAGGATTGTTAAATTCTTTCAACCAACGCCTAATGATGCCAAGTACACCTTTGGTTTCAATAGTGATAGTGGATATATGCAGATTAAACGTAAGCTTGTTATTAAAAATTACTCCAAGATCTATAATTGTAAATAAACGACTAAAAGTCAGAAACACACATTTGGACAATTCAGCTGCAACTGATTGGCCGAACACCAACGCTGCATAGAGTTCAAATCATTTTGCAGATGAGTATGACACAAGGGATCGGTGTACGAAAAAATAAGTTTCACATCATCTGCGTACATATGAATACGAGAGTGTGATACGATAGAAGGCAGGTCATTAATGAAAAGAGTAAACAATAAAGGTCCAAGATGACGACCTTGAGATACACCAGAAGTAATGTGAACCATTTTCGAGGTAGTTTAACTAAGCAATTCTCTTTGTGTGTGACCTTTCAAATAGGTGGCAATCCATTAAAGAAATTAGGGTGGGA
Source organism: Drosophila flavopinicola (assembly GCA_035042425.1). Taxonomy (NCBI): domain Eukaryota; kingdom Metazoa; phylum Arthropoda; class Insecta; order Diptera; family Drosophilidae; genus Drosophila; species Drosophila flavopinicola. The sequence goes on along the minus strand of JAWNLL010000237.1, from coordinate 26,451 downwards.
ATCCTTTCCGTCCGTCCGTCTGTCTGTATGAACACGCGGATATCAGAGACTCCCGGGACGGATCAAGTTTGTTTCATTTTATCGATAATTCGTCCCGTTTAAAAGTTATCGGTACATTTCGATTTCAGACTAGCGTTTTTGGGCCGTAAGAGTTATAAGAGCTAGACGTCCAAAATTTGGCATGTATAATCTTGTATAGCATACACATGTAACAAATATTTCACTTCCAATACTCCAAAAGTGAAAATAATAACTTTTGAAGGTATGACCTTGTAAATTGGTTTGATCGCCCATTTATTTACAATTTTATGTCCTAAAAATTTCACAAAGATAGGAAAGTAAACTCTGAAGTTATTTAAGATTTACCAATCCATTGCGTGGGGCCTTGCAAAGAAGTTAGCCTGCTTAAAATGCTTGCACTACTTGCAGTGCATGTTTTTTTATACCCTGAACCCATTGAAAATGGGTAAAAAGAAAAATAAAGTTGTGCAAAAGTATGTAACAGGCATAAGGAAGCATCTCCGACCATATAAAGTATATATAATCTTGATCAGTATCAACAGTCGAGTCGATCTAGCCATGTCCGTCTGTCTGTCCGTCCGTCTGTCCGTCTGTATGAACACGCGGATTTCAGAGATTATAAGAGCTAGAGACCTAATATTTGGCATAAAAGTTCTCGTAATCCCGGGACAGATCAAGTTTTTTTAATTTGATCGATAACTTGTACCGTTTAAAAGTTATCGATAAATTTCGAATTCAGACCAGCGTTTTTGGGACATAACTTCAAAGTTATTAGAGCTATAGGCCCCAAGTTTTGCATGCATAATCTCGAATAGCATGCACATGTAACAAATTTTTTAGATATTTCAAATATTAACACCCCCCAATCCCCCCAAAAATGAGAAAAAAACGCATTTTTTGTTATTTTGTTTGCCACAAAAATTTCAATAAACACAGAAAAGCAAGCTATCTGCTTAAGCCGCTTGCCGCTTGAAGCCGCCAGGCGCTTGAAGTCTCTAGCTCTTATAGTCTCTGATATCCGCGTGTTCATACAGACGGACGGACAGACGGACTGACAGACAGACGGACATGGCAAGATCGACTTGGCTATTGATACTGATCAAGAATATATGTACTTGATGTGGTCGGAGATGCTTCCTTATGCCTGTTACATGCTTTTGCACAACATCATTATACCCTTTATACCCATTTTTAATGGGCCCTGGGTATAACAAGTAAGATTTCTCTAGTCGGCAGTGCCCGACTAGGAAATACCCTGAACCCAGTCCTTACATCAATTCATGCTTACCAATCAATGCACATCCATACATACACACATACTGCAAGCAGTTTAAGCAGACTAAGTGCTTCGCAAGGCCCCACACTATGGAAATGTAAATCTTAAATAACTTCTGTGTTTAGTGTCCGATCTTTATTAAATTTTCAGGACATAGCACTGGCTATAAAATGGGTCATCAAACCAAATTGCAAAGTTTTACCTTGAGAAATAAGTGTTTTTCACTTTTGGGGAGATGGGAGTACGGTATCCAAGAAAAAAAATATTTGTTAGATGTGTATGCTATTCGAGACTATACATACCATTAAAAATGGGTAAAAAGGGTATTATGGTTTTGTGCAAAAGTATGTAATAGGCATATGGAAGCATCTCTGACCATATAAAGTATATATATTCTTGATCAGTATCAACAGTCGAGTCGATTTAGCCATGTCCGTCTGTCTGTCTGTCCGTCCGTCCGTCCGTCTGTATGAACACGCGGATATAAGATACTACAAGAGCTAGAGACTTCATATTTGGAATATAAGTTTTCGTGGGCCCGGGACAGATCAAGTTTATTAAATTTTATCGATAACTCATCCCGTTCAAAAGTTATCGATAAATTTCGATTTCAGACCTGAGTTTTTTAGTCATAACTTCAAAGGCTTAAAAGCTAGAGGCACCAAATTTGGCATGTATAATCTCGATCGGCATACCCATGTAATAAATATTTCACTTTGTGGATACCACCCCCCAATCCCCCCTGAAGAACGCATTTTTGAAGTTATGACCTTGCAATTTGGTGTGGTCACACATTTTATTGTCCAGTCTGTGCCCAAAAAATGTCAATAAGATCGGGTGATAAACACAGACGTTTTTAAGGATTTAACTTTCCATTGTGTGGAGCTCAGTAAAGATTCAAGCTTACTGCTTAGACTGCTAGACTGCTTGCACTGCTCGCACTGCTTGTACTGCAGCATGGGTGTGTTTAGATTAGTACGAATGATTGTAAGGACTGGGTTCAGGGTATCTCGTAGTCGGGCACTCCCGACTAGAGCACTCTTACTTGTTTATACTCTGATACCGAAGGTACTCATAGTATAGGTTTTGTCGGATGTCCGTCAGGCCGTCCGTCTGGCCGTCTGTATGTCTGGATGAACGCACGTATTTCCGAAACGATATTAGATAGACTCTTGAATACTTTTGTGTTATGACTATAGCTATCTGCTTCAGATCAAGTTTGTTCCAAATTTATGCCACGCCCGCTGGGAGGCTGGCAAATCGATAACATGTCGATACACCTCAAATCACAAAAGATTAAACGTGAATATCTCCCACAATTTTGAAGCTAGAGTAACCAAATTTGGTAGGTATAGGTATTGCTGGTGACCTCCCGAAAAAATTGGATCCTAAGTTAATCGGCCACGCCCATTATTACGCCCACCAGCCCCCCTCCAAAATTAATTTGAAATGCTTATATCTCCCGCAGTTTTAAAGCTAGTCACCATATTTGGAATATATATTACTGGTGACGTCCTCTACAGATCACAGAAAAAAATTTCGACCCCGCCTACTCCCGCTTCCGTAATCGCGAAAATCGATATACATGAATGCACAGTTCGATAACACGGGTATATTTCCCGCAATTTTGAAGCTAGAGTACCGACATTTGAAATTTAGACTAGGGCTGACCAGCCCAAAAGATTGCGTCTTAGATTTTCCGGCCGCGCCCACTAGAACGCCCCCCAGCCACACCGCCCCCACGAAACACGGAAGCCTATATCTCGCACAGTTTAAGAGCTAGGGCCACCAAACTTTGAGGGTGGGCATCTGGCCAAGTCCTCTAAAGATCGGCCAAAAAAATTTGGGGGCCACGCTCCCTCCCGCGTATTACGCCGTCGGTTACGTCCGACTGCAACGTTCTTCCTCCTTAAATCCTGGTCGGGTGTTGGTCCGGAGCTCGTCGGTTGTCTTCGGGTGTTTGGATGGTAGCCGAAGTTTCCATTGACCTCATCAGTTTGCTGAGACCGCTTCTGCTTAATTTCAGCACTGGCAGCCAAATCATTGATAAGCCAGACAACTTCTACAAACCGCAAGGATGTGACTTACGTGACTTTTGGCTCGTTAGCTCTGGGGTGACTTTTCTGATGACTTCTGATTCTGGTCTGACTTGCTAGCGGTCTTTTATAGCTTAGTCGAAAAGGGGTCGATTTGTTCGTTGTGAGGAGTTAATTTGACTCCTTACAAACCCCAATATTTTTGTTGAGTATTACTACTTATTTTTGCGATGGGCCTCTGCAGTTCTCTTATCTACACGTTATCGTCACAGTAGGTGGTGAATATAGATAATGTATGGTAAAAACTAGCCAAGCTGTAAAAAGTGATATTCATATGTTGACAAGTTTCGACCAAAATGGGAGTATCATAAAGATCGCAAATGCTCAGTTTGGTCAAGATATCTGTAAAAACTAAACAAATTATCCTTCAATAAGTTTTTTCCCAATAGTTCATACATATGATATAGTTTCCCGAAACGCCTTCATCGGCATATATACTACGTGTAACAGAAAGAAGGATATAGCCCAATATTGATCAGAATAGTTTCCAATATTGTGGAGTAGTTTCCATTGAAAGGTACAGATAAATTGACTTAGCTTTATCGACTTATCTAGTAAATCCTGATCGAGACTATAAATGCTTTAGCTTGCAGATATGGTGGAGATAGCGGAGATGGCCTTTAACGCTTATCGACAAAACCGAATACATTCTGCCAAGTTGTAAATAGACTGAAATGCAAAAATTAACTTTAGATCGAAGTTGTTAACTGTTTATACTATTTTCGAAGAAATGACAAAACAAATTGATCTAGCCATGTCCGTCTGTCTGTATGTATGGAAGCGAGACCCTCAGTTTTTGAACTATCGCATTGAAACTTTGCACAGAGGTTTATTATTCAAAGGGACAGCACATTGGTCGGAGGCAGCCGGATCGGACCACTTGTGAGGAGCCAAAACAACTCCTCACAAAACATAGCCACTGTAACGGGACCGACAAGAATGTTGTCACTTTGCTTTAAGCATTGTGACATAGTCACGTTACAGTCAAGCAAAAACAGCAGCTGCGAGTGCAGCGACCTCTGCTGACGAGCACCTGCAGTCAGCCGAGAGAGCGGGTACCGTTGTAACGGGACATAACGCCGTTACATGGTGTGAGACATCACGCCATAGTCCCGTTACAACACGGCCCGCAGCTATAAAAGGCCAGCAGACAGACATATGAGAGAAATCAAGCACCAGCAAGCAGCGAGTGGACAACGTAGAAACCCAGACAACGCCCAGGAACCAGCATCAAAGCATCCGAGTAAGCCCTTGCACGGTCGACATACCGTCCTGTGTCGATTTACGTGAGTACTAGCGTATCCTTGTAGGCAGGGTTTTTGGTGATATCCTTGTGAACAGGAGTGGTCACGGCATATCCTTGCAGTTGCAGGAGTGGCCTGACGTATCCTTGTAAACAGGAGTACCAATTCAATCCTCGCAATTTCAGGAGTGGCTAGTGTTGATCACGCACGAAGGTGTACTAGCGTATTCTTGTAGGCAAGATCTTGAGTGATCTCCTTGTGAACAGGAGTGGTCATGGCGTATTCTTGCAATAGCAGGAGTGGCCTGACGTATCCTGGTAAGCAGGAGTACTCATTGAACCTTCGCAAATACAGGAGTGGCTAAATGCACGGCGAATCGAGACAGTAGGTTACGGCCCGCATCGACAGACCCCGACAAGCCCCAAACATCACGTCCTCGAGCAACCACCAGCGTCAACGTCCAACCGACTCCGCCCGACAACCGAAATCTTCGACCAGTTGAGCCGAAGTACCGCGGACCGAGCCGTGCCACGCAGAAACGAGTGCAGGTGAGTGAGCGAACCAGCAACTGGGTACAGTGCAGGAGTGGTCAAGCGTATCCTTGCGAAATTGCGGGAGAAGCCTGGTGTATCCTTGTGTAGCAGGAGTACCGTGCGTATCCTTGTACTACAGGAGTGGCTAGTGCAAGTCCAAGAGAGCTGAGGTGGCTAAGCACGATCTTTGTAGGCAGGAGTGGTTTGCGTTTATCTTTGCGATACAGGAGTGGTCACGGCGTATCCTTGCGAGAGCAGGAGTGGCCTGACGTATCCTTGTGTAGCAGGAGTAGCAAACATATCCTTGCAAATACAACAGATCTTAGCATAGCCCCAGCGAACTGGAGGTACTAGCGTATCCTTGTAGACAGGAGTGGCCGGTGTGATCCTTGCGAAGCAGGAGTGACCATTGGTGTATCCTTGTAATTAGCAGCAGTGGCTTGACGTATCCTTGCGTTGGTCGCTTACGCAAAGCCGAATCGAGTCTCTGCGAATTGGCGAGGCCGACGACTACTTCGGTTTCCCACCCCCCCTCACCCGAGCCGAAGTCGACGACTGTCTCGACTACACCGAGTCAAAGACCGACGACGAGTCCGGAGAGACGTCGTAATTCCAGCGAGCAATTGATTAAACATAGCATTTAAAGCAAATTCACGAGTATTTATACTCAAAATAAATACTTAAACTTACAAATTCTGTGTTCTGATTTATCGCAAGTGCTTCGTATAAATTCGTTGTACGAACCCTTGGCCGATCGAGTTCAGCCCGGCGAGGCCAATAGGTTCTTTACACACTATATCTTATAGCTGCCATACAACTCGGTGTTGGTATATCCGATCTTTTCAAAACTATTGCCGTTAATTTCCTTGTACACTTGAACATTCTTATAACTCATATTCATGAGTTTAAAATTTCAAAACAATTGCCTCATAAATAGCGAAGAAATGCGTCATTAAATATTTTGAAAGGTGTATTCGAGCAAACAAAGTCAAATGCAAGTATTTTTTTAAAAGGGTTCAAATCCCGGTCGCGTCGAAATTTATTTTAATTTTTTTTTAATCCTTGTTTTCAAATATAAAATAACTGCAATCAAAAGATACATGTCTTAGAACAAAAGCAAAAACCCTCACTATAATCGAGTTTGTCAGCATTTGCCAAAACGGATTGGTGGTGTAAGGCGTAAATTCATCATTTATTTTAATTTTTTTCTTATTCTTTTTTTCGAATTTAAAATATCTTGAATTTAATATTTCAAAAAAACTAAAGGAAAAATGAAACCTGTGAAAACGAGTGCAGATGTATCAATTGTAATCTAAGTAAGCAAGTTAATAACACCCATAGCTCAACTGACAAAAAATGTCCAATTTACATTAAACAACAAGAAATTATAACGATTAAAACTAACCTACAAGTAGACAAAAGGACAGCATACGAATTAAATAAGAAAAAGTAAGAGTGCTCAAGTCGGGAGTGCCCGACTAGAAGATACCCTGAACCCAGTCCTTACATCCATTCGTGCTTACCAATCAATGCACATCCATACAAACACACATACTGCAGGCAGTTTAAGCAGACTAACTTCTTCGCAAGGCCCCACACTATGGAGATGTAAATCTTAAATAACTTCTGTGTTTAGTGCCCGAACTTTATGAAATTTTCAGGACATAGCACTGGCTATAAAATGGGTCATCAAACCAAATTGCAAAGTTTTACCTTGAGAAATAAGTGTTTTTCACTTTTGGGGTGATGGGAGTACGGTATCCAAAAAAGTAAATGTTTGTTAGATGTGTATGCTATTCGAGACTATACACACAACATTTGGTGCTTCTAGCTCTTATAACTTTCAAGTTAGTGTCAAAAAACACTGGTCTTATATCGAAATCGATCCATACCTTTTGAACGGGATGAGTTATCGATAAAATGAAACATTCTTGTACTGTTCCGGGACTACGAGAACTTATATTCCAAATATAAAGTCTCTAGCTGTTATAGTCTGTGATATCTGCGTGTTCATACAGACGGACATGGCTAAATCGACTCGGCTGTTGATACTGATCAAGAATATATATACTTTATATGGTCGGAGATGCTTCCTTATGCCTGTTACATACTTTTGCACAAAACCATAATACCCTTTTTACCCATTTTTAATGGGATCAGGGTATAAAAATTGAAAACGCTTAACAGTTATCAAAATAGAGCAACAAAACTAAAAAAACGCATATTTTCATCTCACAAAAGTATTCATCGCTCTTATATATATTTACTTATGTTACGAACATTTAGGTAATGCAGCGTAAGTTATTATTTTTTTTTTGTGTCCCGTGCTGTCATATATATCCTCCAAGCGTCTTGACATCGATTCCACCAATTTACGTCAATATTCGGGACCTATTTTGGACCATTCATCCTGCAGCACCTGCTTTAAGACAACTTTTGAAGAAATATGGTTCTCTCTAACTTTTAGCTTAAGATATGACTATAGATTCTTGATGGAATTTGTGGGGGAGCTTTTGACTATTTAGTGTAGCATAAAATCCACATTTGTACTGCCAATCAGTGTGTTTTGGGTAGTTATTTTGTTGAAACATAAATTGATCACGCAATAATTCCACTAACGGCATGGTTGTTTTATACCGTGTACCCATTAAAAATGGGTAAAAATGGTATAATGGTTTTGTGCAAAAGTATGTAACAGGCACAACGAAGCATGTCCGACCATATAAAGAATATATATATTCTTGATCAGTATCAACAGCCGAGTCGATCTAGCCATGTCCGTCTGTCTATATGAACACGCGGATATCAGAGACTTCATATTTGGAATATAAGTTCTCGTAGTGCCGCGACAGATCAAGTTTTTTCATTTTATCGATAGCTCGTCCCGTTCAAAAGTTATCGATACATTTCGATTTCGGACTAACATTTTTGGGATATAACTTCAAAATTATATGAGCTATAGGCCCCAAATTTGGCATGTATAATCTCGCATAGCATACACATGTAACAAATATTTAACTTTTTTGATACAACCCCCAAATCCCCCCAAAAGTAAAAAACGAATTTTTGAAGGTACGGCCTTGTAATGCTCAAAAGTTTCAATAAGATCGGACAATAAATACAGAAGTTGTTTAAGACTTAACTATCCATACTGTTGGGCTCAGTGAAGAAGGAAGCTAACTACTTTAACTGCTTGTACTGCTTGCAGCATGTGTGTGCTTGCATGTATGTATGTGCACTGATAGGTTAGTATGAAAAAATTTAAGGAATGAGTTCAGCGTAACTCCTAGTCGGGCACTCCCGACTAGAGAACTCTTACTTGTTCTTAATATGTTATGGTACACATTAGCGTTCATAATGCCATCAATCAAAACCAAATTGCCCACACCACGTGTAGACATATTGCCCCAAACCATCACTGAACCTCCACCGTGCCTTATAGTTGCAGTTGTATTTTTAGGATTAAACGCGTCTCCAGGCTTACGCCATACAGTGTGACGACCGTCAGAGCCAAAAATTTTGTATTTGCTCTAGTCGATGAATATGATAGTCTCTCAGAGTGAAAATGGTTGTATTTTTAGCAATTCGCAATGAGATTCATTGTAAAATTATCAGTGGAAAATATAGTTTTTTTCTGAAAACTCGACCATGTATATCGTTTGTTGGGACCACCCTGCGGACAGTTTCATCACATACGGTTGTGCTAAGAGTTGTTTGGAGGATATAGTTTTTTTTTGGAGCAGAAATATGTTCCTGTTTTTCTGTAGAACTTTCCTCTCCTCTCTGGCAGATAAAGACTTCGGACGTCCAGAACGCTGAATATTTTCCAAGCTCCCGCGATGTTTCAAATGCTGTATGGCTCTTCGGATAGTGGTAGGACTTCTGTCGAGCATTTGGCTAATATAATCAGTAGATTGCCCATCATTGTGAATATATAATATTATTTTCTTCTCAGCAACACTAAATTCCTTTCCTTTGACCATTTTGAAGAACTCACAAAAACTTTTAAAGTCAACTTGAACACTGTTGAGGCAACGGCATTTTGTTGCCCTTTAGGAAATGTTCCTTCACTTTGTAATTAAATTCACAATTTCGTTTATTTAAGCAGCTCACCAAAATTGATCAGTGCAATATTTTGTATTTAAGAGTCTGCATGCTGGCTCAAGGTAGCCAGTGCAATAGCTATAAATAACTGTAAGCTTGGCGCAAATGATGTCCAGTACAGCTAACTATTATAACTTCAATTGTGCAAGCGAGTGATATGCGACTCGTGCCAAACACAAAAAGCGATTGATTAGCTGAGCGGCAGATGCTGCAGCAATTCAGCTTGAGCATAGCAAAAGTGCTGCCAAGCAATAAAGAGTACAATAACATGAGTAACTACAACTGAGCGAGCAATGCAAACAGATATGCGTATGTTAGGTTAATACTCAGTGCAGTGTTAATAGATCTAAGTTATGTTAATCGTTGGGTTGAATTTGGTTTGGTCCTCGCCCAAACATCCTCCCCCCGTGGAAGCTATGGAGCTTTCCACTTCATCTCGTAGAGGTAACAAACACAGCTTGGTAATGGCCTGTTGCAATACGCCTGTAGCAGTTTTGATGATGGCCACACGGGGAACTCCGTCAGATCCAGGGATGAGCTCAACAATTCTCGCCAATGGCCACTTGAGAGGCGGGTAGTTTTCGTCCTTGACGAGGACAACATCATTGGCGCACAGATGAGGTCTTTGAGAGAGCCATTTGGGCCGCTCTTGAAGAAAACATAAGTATTCATCGCGCCAGCGTGTCCAGAAAATTTGATGAAGCTGAGTTACGCGTTGCCAGCGATCAAGTCGATCTTTGTTAAGCTTCACAAGATCAGGCTCAACAAATGATGTGAGGGGTGCCCCAAACAAGAAATGGGCAGGAGTTAGAACATCTAGGTCTGCTGGGTTCTCTGAAATTTAAAAAAGTGGTCTGGAATTAATAATCGCTCCGATGTGGCACGCAAGCGTGCGCAGCTCATCAAATCCGAGCAGAGAAGAGCCCATAGTACGGTGGAGATGATATTTGGCAGCTTTTACTTACGACTCCCACAGTCCGCCAAAATGCGGCGAGCGCGGAGGTATAAAACGCCAATCAATGCAGTCGGCAAGACAGAATTGTTGAACTGCTTCTTGATGGGGATCACTCAGGAACAGTCGTTTGAGTTAAGCAAGCTCGTTGCGAGCTCCAACGAAGTTAGTAGCGTTATCCGACCATATTCGAATTGGACAACCACGTGTGCAAATGAATCGCCGAAGTGCTGCGAGGAACGCTTGTGTGGAGAGGTCCTTCACGAGCTCTAAGTGCACAGCCTTAGTCGAGAAGCAAGCAAACTGATATAGCTGATATATCACTTGATTGGTGGGCGGTTTCGAACTTCCGATTTGTATGAAAATGGACCACAGTAGTCGATTCCAGTAACTAAAAATGAACGCGATTCGCTCACGCGCTCAGCTGGAAGATCTGCCATTATGTGCTGGAGTGTGCGTGGCTTCGATCTAAAGCACCTAACGCATTTTTGGATTGCCACTTCCTTGCGACCGCCGATCGGCCAGTAGGTATGACGAATTATTGTATTGTATAGGAGCGACTGGGGTCCTGCAGGCAAGTTCTTCTCTGCTGTGATGGGATGACGCTTCGGCAGAATTATCGGATGACGAGCTTCAAAATCCAGCGTTGAGTTTTTCAGTCTTCCGCCAACACGAAGTAAGCGATTAGCATCCAAAAAATGGAACCAATGAAACGATGGGATTTGAAGGCTTGAGATTCTGGTTTGACTCAAGTGCTTGAATCTCAGACATCAAACGAGAGTGCAGGGTTAATCGAAGAAGCAATTCAGTGCCCATACGTACGTACGCGTAGGTATGTCCAAACAAAATCGAATTAAATTGCCGATTTAATTTGTTTGTTTCACACAACACAATGTTTTTAGTTGCATGAAAAAATTACGTCGGGGTCACAAAAATGTTGAGACAACGGCCTTTTGTTGCCCTTTAGGAAATATTCCTTCACTTTGTAATTAAATTCACAATGTCGTTTATTTAAGCAGCTGACCAAAATTGATCAGTGCAGTATTTTGTATTTAAGAGTCTGCAGGCTGGCTCAAGGTAGCCAGTGCAATAGCTATAAATAACTGTTAGCTTGGCGCAAATGATGTCCAGTACAGTAAACTATTATAACTTCAATTGTGCAAGCGAGTGATATGCGACTCGTGCCAAAGACAAAAAGCGATTGATTAGCTGAGCGGCAGATGCTGCCAAGCAATAAAGAGTACAATAACATGAGTAACTACAACTGAGCGAGCAAAGCAAACAGATATGCGTATGTTAGGTTTAAGTTGTGTTAATCGTTGGGTTGAATTTTGTTTGGTCCTCGCCCAAACAAACACATTGCGCGAAAATTTTATTTACACACTCTAAACTGTGCAAAATAAAAAATCAAACAAGTGGGAAAGGATTATCTTCGGCGTGCCGAAGATTCTATAGTCTTTTCGAACCATTAGGCAATTTTCACTCTGCCAACTGCACCACTGAAATTTCAAAAGTAGTAAAAATTCGTTTTATCGCGTGGCATTTATTTTTTTATACCCTGAGACCATTAAAAATGGGTAAAAAGGGTATAATGAAGTTGTGCAAAAGTATGTAACAGGCATAAGGAAACATCTCCGACCATATAAAGTATATATATTATTGATCAGTATCAACAGCCGAGTCGATCTAGCCATGTCCGTCTGTCTGTCCGTCTGTCTGTATGAACACACAGATATCAGAGCCTACAAGAGCTAGAGACTTCATATTTGGAACATAAGTTCTCCTAATCCCGGGACAGATCAAGTTTATTTAATTTTATCGATAACTCGTACCGTTGAAAAGTTATCGATAAGTTTCGATTTCAGACTAGAGTTTTTGGGACATAACTTCAAAGTTATAAAAGCTAGTGGCCCATAATTTGGCATGTATAATCTCGAATAGCATACACATGTAACAAATATTTCACTTTTTGAATACCACCCCCAAACCCCCCAAAAGTTCAAAAAACGCATTTTTGAAGGTACGACCTTGCAATTTGGTTTGGTCACGCATATTATCGACAATTGCTTGCCCCAAAAATAAGATCAATAAGATCGGACAATAAACACAGAAGTTATTTAAGACTTAACTTTCCATTGTGTGGGGCTCAGCGAAAAAGCAAGCCAACTGTTTAAACCGCTTGCACTGCTTGTACTGCTTGTATTGCAGCATGTGTGTGTTTAGATTAGTATGAATGATTGTAAGGACTGGGTTCAGGGTATCTCGTAGTCGGGCACTCCCGACTAGAGCACTCTTACTTGTTTTCACTAAGAATTGGTATCATATGAATTTAAATTTTTCTTTTAAATAATTGAATTCAAGCTATTTCATATATATTTGAAAAAAATAATTAGAAAAAAACCAGTGGGAAAGGATATAGTCATCCGATCCAGCCAGATCCGATCAATGTTATGTATGTTTGAATAATAAGTACCTGTGCAAAGTTTCATTGCGTTAGCTTTAAAAACATGGGATTTATGGCCAAAACCGATTTCCAGTTGTATGGCAGCTATAAGATATAGTGGTCTGATCTGGCCGGTTCCGACCAATGTACTGTCCCTTTGAATAATAAGTCTCTGTGCAAAGTTTTATCACGATAGCTCAAAAACTGAGGGACTAGTTTGCATACATACAGACAGACAGACAGACAGACGGACATGGCTAGATCAATTTGATTTGTTTTTCTAAGCATACTGGCAGTAACTTTTGGGGGTCTCCGACGCTTCCTTCTATGAGTTACAAACTTCAGCACAAACTTAATAGACTATTTTCTTCGAAAAGAGTATAAACATGGGCAATGTCTACAAGTTAGGATAACGGAAGAGGCAACAACCGCATTGAATTCTTTTGTGAGATGAAAATATGCGTTTTTTATACTCTGATACCGAAGGTACTCATAGTATATTGGTTTTGTCGGATGTCCGTCAGGCCGTCCGTCTGGCCGTCTGTCTGTCTGGATGAACGCACGTATTTCCGAAACGATATTAGATAGACTCTTGAAATCTTTTGTGTTATGATTATAGCTATCTGCTTCAGATCAAGTTTGTTCCAAATTTATGCCACGCCTACTGGGAGGCTGGCAAATCGATAACATGTCGATACACCTCAAATCACAAAAGGTTAAACGTGAATATCTCCCACAATTTTGAAGCTAGAGTAACCAAATTTGGTAGGTATAGGTATTGCTGGTGACCTCCCGAAAAAATTGGATCCTAAGTTAATCGGCCACGCCCATTATTACGCCCACCAGCCCCCCTCCAAAATTAATTTGAAATGCTTATATCTCACGCAGTTTTAAAGCTAGTCACCATATTTGGAATATATATTACTGGTGACGTCCTCTACAGATCAAGAAAAAAATTTCGACCACGCCTACTCCCGCTTCCGTAATCGCGAAAATCGATATACATGAATGCACAATTCGATAACACGGGTATATTTCCCGCAATTTTGAAGCTAGAGTACCCAAATTTGGAATTTAGACTAGGGCTGACCACCCCAAAAGATTGCGTCTTAGATTTTCCGGCCGCGCCCACTAGAACGCCCCCCAGCCACCCCACCCCCACGAAACACGGAAGCCTATATCTCGCACAGTTTAGGAGCTAGGGCCACCAAACTTTGAGGGTAGGCATCTGCGATGAGCCTCTGCAGTTCCCTTATCTACACGTTATCGTCACAGTAGGTGGTGAATATTTATGATGTATGGTAAAAACTAGCCAAGCTATAAAAAGTGATATTCATATGTTGACAAGTTTCGACCAAAATGGGAGTATCATAAAGATCGCAAATGCTCAGTTTGGTCAAGATATCTGTAAAAACTAAACAAATTATCCTTCAATAAGTTTTTTCCCAATAGTTCATACATATGATATAGTTTCCCGAGACGCCTTCATCGGCATATATACTACGTGTAACAGAAAGAAGGATATAGAATAGTTTCCAATACTGTAGAGTAGTTTCCATTGAAAGGTACAGATAAATTGACTTAGCTTTATCGACTTATCTAGTAAATCCTGATCGAGATTATAAATGCTTTAGGGTGCAGATAACGCTTATCGACAAAACCGAATACATTCTGCCAAGTTTTAAATAGATTTAAATGCAAAAATTAACTTTAGATCGAAGTTGTTAACTGTTTATACTATTTAGAAGAAATGACAAAACAAATTGATCTAGCCATGTCCGTCTGTCTGTATGTATGGAAGCGAGACCCTCAGTTTTTTAACTATCGCAATGAAACTTTGCACAGAGGTTTATTATTCAAAGGGACAGCACATTGGTCGGAGGCAGCCGGATCGGACCACTATATCTTATAGCTGCCATACAACTCGGGGTTGGTATATCCGATCTTTTCAAAACTATTGCCGTTAATTTCCTTCTACACTTGAACATTCTTATAACTCATATTCATGAGTTTGAAATTTCAAAACAATTGCCCCATAAATAGCGAAGAAATGCGTCATTAAATATTTTGAAAGGCGTATTCGAGCAAACAAAGCCAAATGCAAGTAACTTTTTAAAAGACAGAAAAGGGTTCGAGTCCCGGTCGCGTCAAAATTTATTTTAATTTTGTTTTAATCCTTGTTTTCAAATATAAAATAACTGCAATCAAAAGATACATGTCTTAGAACAAAAGCAATGCCACGAATGCCACGCAAAAAACCCTCACTATAATCAAGTTTGTCAGCATTTGCCAAACCGGATTGGTGGTGTAAGGCGTAAATTCATTATTTATTTTAATTTTTTTTTTATTCTATTTTTCGAACATAAGATATCTTGAATTTAATATTTCAAAAAAACTAAAGGAAAAATGAAACCTGTGAAAACGAGTGCAGATGTATCAATTGTAATCTAAGTAAGCAAGTTAATAACACCCATAGCTCAACTGACAAAAAATGTCCATTTTACATTAAACAACATGAAATTATATCGATTAAAAATAAGCTACAAGTAGACAAAAGGACAGCATACGAATTAAATAAGAAAAAGAGTCCCCAAGTCGGGAGTGCCCGACTAGAAGATACCCTGAACCCAGTCCTTACATCCATTCATGCTTACCAATCAATGCACATCCATACAAACACACATACTGCAAGCAGTTTAAGCAGACTAACTTCTTCGCAAGGCCCCACACTATGAAGATGTAAATCTTAAGTAACTTCTGTGTTTAGTGCCCGATCTTTATGAAATTTTCAGGACATAACACTGTCTTTAAAATGGGTCATCACCAAATTGCAAAGTTTTACCTTGAGAAATGAGTATTTTTCAATTTTGGGGAGATGGGGCTACGGTATTCAAAAACTGAAACATTTGTTAGATGTGTATGCTATTCGAGACTATACATACCAAATTTTGTGCCTCTAGCTTTTATAACTTTCAAGTTATTGTCAAAAAACACTGGTCTGATATTGAAATCGATCCATACCTTTTAACCGATTTTTTTACTACTACTTATCAAATTTCAGTGGTGCAGTTGGTTAGTGAAAATTGCCTAAAGGTTCGAAAAGAGTATAGAATCTTTGGCACGCCGAAGATAATCCTTTCCCACTTGTTTTTCTAAGTTTGGCTAATCCAAACGAAAACAAACATATTTTTAGTCAGCGTGTTAAACTTATTGACTGCGAATTTCTGTGTTTGGCCTTATGCTTACTCCCTCTTTTTAGATGCAATGATAATTCTCGCTCTCACACACACATACACTTTTTTCAACATTTACCTTATTGCTTCGGCAGTTGTCGCTACCTAGTATAATTGTTCCATGTTCCAGTCTAACTTATTTCAATTTCTGTGGAAACAGTCGAAAGAGAGAAAAGCAAGATTATTACGTCCGATGTAGTTAAAAAAATCTACCGACTCTGACATATCAACATAAATTACTCTAAAGCACCTAATAATTTAACATTAGTTGTATGTATGCAAGCAAACTGTAATTTTGAGTTTTAATGTAATTTTAACATGAACATGTATTTTTCGTTTCGTTATCTATTTGTTTATTAATAATACCATAAGCATTTGGTTATTGGATTATTTTCATTGTTGATGAATTCAGCTAATTACAGACATTAATTTTATTTAGTACTTTTGATTTAGGTATAAATTGTTCATAAAAAATCATAATAAAAATACAATATTGTACGTATGTGTAATTTCGTGGCATCTGCATATAAACATAAATAAAAATGTATTGCATGTATATAGTAATTTAATATACTTTTTAATTTTTATATTAACATATAAATAAGTATGTATAAAGATTCTGAAATTAACATAACTTTAATGGTAGCATTCAGTGATGCGTTCATTCAGCGAAGCTTTATCGTTTAGCATTATCATTAGTTTTTACATATCAAAATCTGACGTATCGAATTTGATTAATATTAACACTTTTATTTTGTCAGTTTCCCTTTTCTTCTTTTTGGGTGAACATAAAATTAATTTTATGGTGTGGCATACAAATAAAAAATATGATACCATTTTACTAGATGCCACTCTCTGCAATACATATTCACCAAATTAACTCTCAACTTTCATATTATGTTTTAGTTCCTATGCACATAAAAGAAATGAGATGTTTATGAAAATAGAGCTTATCATTGAACTTTCCGTGTTCATTCTATTGCAGGGTATTGAGCTTATTGTTTCTGATTGTAAAATGTTATGAAAATTAAACTAACCATTGAACATTGTGACTATGTAAAATTATAAATCAACTTCTGCTTCTGTTGCTTAAGCATTTATTATTCAAAAGATTATTTTATATTTTTGTTCGGTAATACTTATGGGGACGTTCTTAAATTTTATAAAAGTGTAGCAATGTGTATGTGTTGGCGTTCAAGCTTTTCCGTTCCAGCTATATTTTATTTAAGAAAATAAATATAGAATTGGATAAGTAGAAAAATGAAGTGCTCTTTTATTGACGCATTTATATATCCCCGTTGAGCGTTTTATGGATGAATGACTTTTTAGTTGGCTTTGTGGGCATTGCATGTATGAACATAATACAGTTGACATTTTGGGTACACATAATTTAGAAGCTCAATAACCAAACTACTTATAAAATTGCAACCCTTTCCACATGGGGTAAAGCTAAGTATGAAGAACTCTCAAATACACTTAATCTGTAACAATTAATAAAGTTAATGTACCGGTTATGAGGCCTGAATATTCATAGACGCTGTTACTACTTGTTATGCATGTGAGTTGTACTTTCACGATCGTTACTTCTGTTAGTCTATATGGTAAGAGTTCGTTAAACATTTATAAATTTTGTTTGGTTTTAAAGTTAATTTGTTTATTATTTATTGTTGTAGCTTACATGGCCGTCAATCATATATGTAAATAGTTTTTTCACTAATAAGTATGTTATTCATTCTTATTTTTGGTTTGTATATAAATTAAGGACTTAAAAGTTATAAGAAAAATGTTTTATAAAGTGTATTGTTGAATGATTTTTTTCAATTCTTCATTACAGTAAACTTTGTAATTTACGTAATATTTTTATTTTATTTTCTATCTGTGACTTTGTTATTTTTTGTAAATGCTTTAATTTTATTTAACTGCTTCATTATGACCAACTTTCTATCGTGTAAGTGAAGTAGTTTTAGGATTTTACTTTTGATGTTTGACAAATGAAACTCACGCTTCACTACTTGTTCAAACACATATATACGGACATTACAGTAGTGTTCATGCGATCATAGTAATCAATGTAGTGCGCTCTCAATTTATTTTTACCACCCAAATGACTTTTATATGATTTGAACCCACTTTACGTACTTTAAACTGTGGCTTTTTGCCGAAATTCTGACTAAACAACTATCAGAGACAGCTCATCATACGCTTTGTTTCAAATTTTTCATTTACACTAATAATATACTTTTATGTTTGTATGTCTAGTTGTATGTTGCTGTTTATGTCTGTGTTTTGGTTTGTTGTATAAGTATAATAAGTATATAGCAATATAAATAATTTGTATATAAAGTTCTGGTTTTTCTGTGGTCTACGTTGCAATCAACGCCTTTTCCATCCTCAATTTCGCTGATGCTATTGCACTGTGTCAAGCGTTTTAAACATACTCTGCCACTGTTTAGCACAACAGTGACAATGAACCAATGACATCAGAGCACAGAGCTGATATTGCTGATACATGTGTATGTATCTATATGTATGTTTGAGGGGATGTCGCTTTTATTGCTGCTGTTATTGTCGCTGCTGCTAAACGCTGACCACCGCCACGTTGACCCTACCCCACCCATTAATACGCACTGTGCACTACACTTAGTTCCACACACGCAAGAACGAGTCCCACGATCCTGTTGCTACTGCCATACCATTTTCAGTGACCCCCAAACATGAAACTCGGTTATCGTGGCCGGCTAGAATTCCTGAGCGTTCTGCTTTCATTGTGTCCCATACATTACAGTTAAAATCGTCATAACCCGCTAATAGCAGACGGCCGCTTTTTGAGAACGCTACTGAGGTGATACCACAAATTATGTTGTCATGCGAGTACATAGCCAATTCCTGGTCAGCACGTATGTCAAACAGGCGACAGGTGGCATCGTCGGATCCTGTCGCGAAGGCTTGGCCATTAGGGAAGAAGGTGACAGCGTTGATATCAGATTCATGTCCAGGAAACGTTTGTTTGCAAACACCTTCTCGTATATCCCACAACTTGGCAGATGCGTCACATGCACCTGATACAAAAGTTTTGCATTGCGGTGCCAGAGAAAGGGCCATCACATCTCCTGTATGACCAAGAAACGAAGTAACCTGCAAGCCAGTTTCGATGTCCCAAAGGCCACACGACATATCACCTGAACTTGTCACAATTTGATTGTCGTCCAGGAATCGGCAGCATGATAGATAACCACCATGGCCCGGCAGCTCACGGGACACACGCACGTTGCCTTCGCGTGTCTTTAAATTATATATTGAACACATGTTATCGAGGCCCCCGCAGGCAACGTAGCTTCCAGATGGAGCGTATGCACAGGTCATCACCCACGAAGAGCGCAGCGGAATAGCGTGTACTTTGTTCGTGGTGTGCGAATCCCAGACGATTAGTTTACCATCTTGTGAGGCTGATACGAGGTTTCTGGAGTCATTACCCCAATGCATGGCATAAATTTTGGCCAGATGACCGCGTAGCGTACGTCGTGTGCGCATTTGTATACGTCCAATAGGTTCCAGCAAAGCGGCAGCCTGCAATAAAGACGTATCACACGCAGCTTTTCGTGCATCTCGAATAGCGTTCTTCAAAGATTCGGCTTCTTGTCTTAGACTGTCCAGTTCATTCATCTTATATTTCTTAAGAGTTTGCCTGGCTCTTTAGCTGTTTTTCTGTTTCGCAGAGTTGAATATCTATGGCTTGTCAAAAACGCGATAGAAATTGAACTGATTGACTCGTTGGATTTACTGTCTTCTATGCTAAATATATAGTTCGAATTAGTTTGAAATATTTTAGCTTTAAAACGCCAAATGCAACTCACTTTTCAATAAATTTTGATTGCAGGTTTCCCTTCAGGTTTCCTGTTGATTTTTGTTTGTCAGACAGCCGTCGCTTCAAGTACTCCTGCATACAAGCAATCTGGTCTTAGCTGTACATTCACCGGTTATATGTATGATTGTTGCCAAATTGTCTTCAATGCCCAAATATAAATTTTTTTTAGTTTACTTTTATACACAGTGTATCCGTTTTTCTACGAGATGAGCTTAAATAAATTTTTTTTCAAAAAACTTACTTGGCTTGGCCGACTGTATATATTGAGTTCATGTACATACGTTTTCAATCCGCGTGAAAGAACGTGCATTCGATTAAAAAGAACTGCGTACCAAAACGGTGATTTTATTTGTATTTCGATTTACAAATGGTGTGCACCGATAGCCTTTTAAATATGAACCTCTTTGCTCCTCTTATCTATAATTTGTAATGAAAAGTATATTTAATTAATGAATTCGACGGCAATGGATGAAATTATCTCACGAAGTTTCTCTTGCTCAGCTTGTTAAAGGTAATTTTTAATATATTCAGCACATATTTTTCCTATGTTTTAAGTTAATTTCAGATTTGAATTTACACTTCTGAAACATTTAATCATAAATTGAACAGTCCCTAATAAATTATTTTGCTGACAGCCACCCGATTAGTTCGCCAGTTTCACCCGTGCTGCTGCAGTCCCTTTGCAAGTCGATTCGCTTTTCTGGTACACCAAAATTGTATTTTCTGCACCACCGGCAATAGCGACCAAGTAATGGGAGCAAACAGGACAGCAAGCTTCTCATAATGGCAAATTGTGGTATGTACGGTAGCGAAAGCAGGTCCAAGTGTGACCACAGAGTGTCAGCGCAACAAACATAGTTAAATGGTAGTGACCGTTTATCCCATTCGCACCAACGAAAAGTGGCGTTTTATAAAATTGACGGAGCGAGAAAGATATACAAAAGAAAAATCAATTTTAAATACTAAAAGATTTGAGATAGCAAATATTAAAATTAATTTCAACTATTAATATGTTACACTCAATTAGATTATCCCAAGTTTAAACAATAAATATAAATATGTGTGTAGTCGCTGAACCCAAATTGTATATAACGAGCTATATACATACATTGACCATATTTAAGTGGATTTGTACATACATACACACATGCATATGATAGATTGCACTACAGGTATACAATATTTCAATAGTGAACACACACCTGGCCACCTCAATCGCGGTCTTTTAGAAGTATATTAGTTACTTTAGTGGTGCTTGTATGTTACAAGATTATGTACAAAACAAAATACTCAAGAGCAGAATGTATTCAACTCTGTAGGTAGATGTTAAAATCTGTCAACTAATCGCCAGTAGCTTCCACAATTTTTTCACTGTATACCAATCTCAACACGACTCCTTATTTGCACTTCGCAATTGGCAGCCAACACCTAAAAGTAGTTCAGACATAAAATGTAAATATCGATTATTTTATTTCATCGATATATCGAACAGCTCTAAAAATAAATACCACGTTTGCACGTTTACAAATAATTATATTTTTAGATTATCATAACTTGATAAATCCAATAAATTCTGCTTTTTTCTCCTTGTTTTTTATTGATAGGTACAATTTGATCAAATGTTAAGTGTTCCTGTTCCTATTTATTAATTTTTAAGACACATTTAAATGTATTTGTGCAGCAAATTTACCAAACTGCTGCCGTAAATAAAAACATAAACATGCATAGTCAACCAGTGTACCATATTTGCCACCTGAAGAAAATGTTTTGTACTATGTTAAGACAAGAAGGAGTGCTCAAGTCGGAAGTGCTAAACTAGGTGTAACCCTGAACCTAGTCCAAACATGCATACATACTTACTTATCACTGTACATACATACAAACACATACATTCTGCAAGCAGTTTAATCAGGCTAACTTCTTCACAATATGGAAAGGTAAATCTTTAATAGCTTCTGTTTTTATTATCCAATCTTTCTGAAATTATGACATACAATTGGCAATAATATGTGCGACCAAACCAAATTGCAAGGTCATACCTCCAAAAAAGCTTTTTGCACTTTTGGGGGGATTGTTGAGTAGTATCCAAAATATGTGTATGCTCTTCGAGATTATTATTGCAAAAAAAACGCTAGTCTTGATTCGAAACTTATCGATAACTCTTGAACGGGACGAGTCATGAAACAAAGTTGATCTGTCCACGGACTACGAGAACTTATAATCCAAACTTGAACGTAATAGCTGTTCCACGAAATCTAAATCAAATCAGTGTGCAGCTATGCAAATAATATCAATCTCAAGACCCTATAACTAAAAATATATATTGTATTTTAAAAAGAACATATCCCGATCTCACATTTTATTTTTAGGCTTCTTGTATATGTGACTAAATACACATTATTTGCGCTAAATACAGCTTTATTATTTATTTATTTGACGATCAAATTGGTAATTTAAGAAGACTCGCCTCCCGGCGTGGTTTTTGAATAGAGATACATATATTCTAATTCATTATCCAGCTAATGATAAGTGAATCATATGTTCCGCCTAAGCAAACCGCCACAGTTCCCCTCTCTAGTGAATAAGGCACTGTTTAGCAAAAGATATCCGAACTTATTTCTAATTTGTGCGTGTGTGGCTGTGGTTTTTTATACCCTGAACCCATTAAAAATATGTAAAAAGGCTATAATGGGCTAGAGACTTCATATTTTGAATATAAGTTCTCGTAGTGATGGGACAGTACAAGTTTGTTTCATTTTATCGATAGCTTGTCCCGTTCAAAAGCTATCGATAATTTTCGATTTCAGACCAGTGTTTTTGGCAATCACTTGAAAGTTAAAATAGCTAGAGGTACCAAATTTGGAATGTATGTCTTAAATATCATAAACATCTAACAAATATTTCACTTTTTGGATACCGTACCCCCATCTCCCCAAAATTGAAAAACACTCATTTTTTAAGGTATGATCTTGCAATTTGGTTTAATGACCCATTTTATAGCCAATGTTATGTCCATTTCTAAAGATCGGACACTAAACACAAAAGTTATTTAAGATTTACCATTCCATAGTGTGGGGCCTTGCGAAGAAGATAGTCAGCTTAAATTGCTGTATCTGTGTGTTTGTATGGATATACATTGATTGGCAAGTAAGAATGGATGTAAGGACTGAGTTCAGGGTATCTCCTAGACGAGCACTCCCGACTAGAGCACTCTTACTTGTTTGTTGTTAATTTATGTGTTGATTGTTTACAGTAACTTAATTGTCGCTGAATGAATGAGTGAATACGCAGTCGCTGCTACTATGAAGAACGTTCTGGAGGATGAAGAGTCGGGGCGAACAAAGACGTGTGAGCATTTATCCATGCGTTTTAGGAGAAACATTCGTATCACAACGCCGACTTTGATAACATCGTGTTCTGTTTTTCAAAAAACTGTTTTTATACTCTGATACCGAAGGTACTCATAGTATATTGGTTTTGTCGAATGTCCGTCAGGCCGTCCGTCTGTCCGTCTGTCCGTCTGTCTGTCTGGATGAACGCGCGTATTTCCGAAACGATATTAGATAGACTCTTGAAATCTTTTGCGTTATGATTATAGCTATCTGCTTCAGATCAAGTTTATTCCAAATTTATGCCACGCCCACTGGGAGGCTGGCAAATCGATAACATGTCGATACACCTCAAATCACAAATCGATTAAACGTGAATAACTCCCACAATTTTGAAGCTAGAGTAATCAAATTTGGTAGGTATATTGCTGGTGACCTCCCGAAAAAATTGGATCCTAGGTTAATCGGCCACGCCCATTATTACGCCCACCAGGCCCCCCTCCAAAATTAATTTGAAATGCTTATATCTCCCGCAGTTTTTAGAGCTAAAGTCACCATATTTGGAATATATATTACTGGTGACGTCCTCTACAGATTACAGAAACAAAATTTTGACCACGCCCACTCCCGCCCCGTAATCGCGAAAATCGATATACATGAATGCACAATTCGATAACACGTGTATATTTCCCGCAATTTTGAAGCTAGAGTCCCCAAATTTGGAATTTAGACTAGGGCTGACCAGCCCAAAAGATTGCGTCTGGATTTTCCGGCCACGCCCACTAGAACGCCCCCCAGCCACCCCGCCCCCACGAAACACGGAAGCCTATATCTCGCACAGTTTAAGAGCTAGGGCCACCAAAATTGGAGGATAGACTTATTGTCAGCCCCCCCTAAAGATCGGCAAAAAATTTTGGGGCCCCGCCCCCTCCCGCCCCCAAAAATCGCGAAAATGTATATCTTCCACAGTTTTAGAGCTAGAGTCACCAAAATTGGAGGATAGACTTATTGTCAGCCCCCCTAAAGATCGGCAAAAAATTTTGGGGCCCCGCCCCCTCCCGCCCCCAAAAATCGCGAAAATTTATATCTTCCACAGTTTCAGAGCTAGAGTCATTAAACTTGGAAGATATAATTCTGGTCAACCCCTCTAAATATCGGTAAAAAAAATTTGGGGCCACGCCCCCTCCCGCCCCCAAAAATCGCGAAAATGTATATCTTCCACAGTTTTAGAGCTAGAGTCACCAAAATTGGAGGATAGACTTATTGTCAGCCCCCCTAAAGATCGGCAAAAAAATTTGGGGCCCCGCCCCTCCCGCCCCCAAAAATAGCGAAAATTTATATCTTCCACAGTTTCAGAGCTAGAGTCATTAAACTTGGAAGATAGAATTCTGGTCAGCCCCTCTAAATATCGGTAAAAAAAAATTTGGGGCCACGCCCCCTCCCGCCCCCAAAAATCGCGAAAATGTATATCTTCCACAGTTTTAGAGCTAGAGTCACCAAAATTGGAGGATAGACTTCTGGTCACCCCCTCTTAAGATCGACCATGCCCCTCCCGTTCCCAAAAACTTGGAATGCCGATTTCGGGTCACCCAAACACCAGCAAAAATTTTCTGTTCACTTGCTTTCAGCTGTTCTTAAAATGGTATCAGAGTATTACGCAGTCGGCTCCGCCCGACTGCAACGTTCTCACTTGTTTTTTCTGTGTTATAGTTTTATAGTATTTTCTTACTTTAATTTAGATATTAGACTTCATTAATTCCTACTTGGGTTTTACCACTCCATCATCATAACTTTTTTCCACCACTGCTCCAAGGAAGTCCGCGGATACTCCAAGCAACACTACAACACAGTCCACACTGAACGGCAACAGGAACACATCGTGGCTACTCAAGCCTCCACAAATCATTAAAACTTTAAAATCACACGCAAGACTGCAGACACTTCTTAAAATGACTGAATGACAAAAAGACCCTCGTGGCAGCCAATAGGGGAGAGAAGCTTTATGATCGTTATTCGAGGACTTCACTCAAACACGGAATTTCCTATGATACTCAATGAACTTGCCAAGCACGGACACTAGGTAAAATCGTAGCTAAAAAGACAAGAGACTAATGGATCTATTTACAATTGAACTTACCACACAATTCAACAACAAGAACATTTTCAAGATTAATAGAGTTTTACACGAATCCATTTAAATTTAAGTACCACACAAAATACTAACTTAATACAATGTGACCGATTCCTGCCCTATGGCCTGGTCAAACATACTGCAGATGTACGCCAAAACGTGGCAAGTGCGGCAAAGATCCAGCAATCCCTCAAAAAACTGAATTTTGATTTAACTACCATTCAATATCAGAATGTTAGAGGCCTTATGTCTAAACTTAAAAGTCTATTCTCTAATAGCACATCTTTTGAGTCAGATATTATTGCTTTCTCTGAAACTTGGTTAAGCACTACTGTTTCTGATTGCGAAATTTTTTCAAATAATTTTAATATCTATAGACGTGACCGGCCGACTAGAGGTGGTGGTGTTCTAATTGCCATTAAAGCCACGCTCCAATCGGAACTTTTTAATTTTACTATGCCCGCTGATGTAGAAATTGTTGCTGTTAAAGTAATATTCCCATCAACGGCTTTTTTATTACTTGCTCTTATATCCCTGCTTCTTCTGATATTCAAGTTTATATGAGACACATATCTTATATCAGAGAAGTTTCTACCCATGTGCGTGATTTTGTGGTTTTAGGCGATTTTAATCTGCCAAATATCATATGGTCATTTTTCAGCAGCACAAATTATCTTATTCCGTCAGCTCAGCATGATTTTCTTGATGGCATGCTTGATCTATCGTTGTTTCAGATCAATTCAATTCATAACCAATTGAATAGAATACTTGATCTCGTTTTCATCAACGACTGTCTCAGTGCTTCTGTGTCTAGGTCACTTCCAATAACAGTCCCTGAAGATTTTTACCATCCCACTTTAGAAATGTCTCTTTTCTGTTCAAAGGCCTCCGCCTTACCTTCACCAACCCCAAATATGCCAATATTTTGTTTTCGTAAGGGGAATTACACCCTACTTAATCAGCTTATTTATTCAACTGATTGGTCTTTTTTAGACAATGCTGTTGATATAGATGTAGCTATTAAAAGATTCTACGAAAACATATATGCGCTCTTTGGCGTTTGTATACCAAAATACGTTCGAACATCTGGTTTAAAGAAACCACCATGGTTCACGCCAAGACTTTCTTACTTAAAAAATCAAAAATCTAAATTTTTGAAAAAATTTAAGAAGTCTGGCTCTAATTTCGACTTGTCTAAATACTCTATAGCCAAGTCAAACTTTT
>JAWNLL010000236.1:0-39551 GCA_035042425.1 Drosophila flavopinicola | reverse complement strand
AATTTAGACTAGGGCTGACCAGCCCAAAAGATTGCGTCCTGGATTTTCCGGCCACGCCCACTAGAACGCCCCCCAGCCACCCCGCCCCCACGAAACATGGAAGCCTATATCTCGCACAGTTTAAGAGCTAGGGCCACCAAACTTTGAGGGTAGACTTCTGGCCAAGTCCTCTAAAGATCGGACAAAAATTTTGGGGCCACGCCCCCGCCCGCCCCCAAAAATCGCGAAAATGTATATCTTCCACAGTTTTAGAGCTAGAGTCACCAAAATTGGAGGATAGACTTATTGTCAGCCCCCCTAAAGATCGGCAAAAAATTTTGGGGCCCCGCCCCTCCCGCCCCCAAAAATCGCGAAAATTTATATCTTCCACAGTTTTAGAGCTAGAGTCACCAAAATTGGAGGATAGACTTATTGTCAGCCCCCCTAAGGGTCGGCAAAAAATTTTGGGGCCCCGCCCCCTCCCGCCCCCAAAAATCGCGAAAATGTATATCTTCCGCAGTTTCAGAGCTAGAGTCATTAAACTTGGAAGATAGAATTCTGGTCAGCCCCTCTAAATATCGGTAAAAAAAATTTGGGGCCACGCCCCCTCCCGCCCCCAAAAATCGCGAAAATGTATATCTTCCACAGTTTTAGAGCTAGAGTCACCAAAATTGGAGGATAGACTTATTGTCAGCCCCCTAAAGATCGGCAAAAAATTTTGGGGCCCCGCCCCCTCCCGCCCCAAAAATCGCGAAAATTTATATCTTCCACAGTTTTAGAGCTAGAGTCATTAAACTTGGAAGATAGAATTCTGGTCAGCCCCTCTAAATATCGGTAAAAAAAATTTGGGGCCACGCCCCCTCCCGCCCCCAAAAATCGCGAAAATGTATATCTTCCACAGTTTTAGAGCTAGAGTCAAGAAATTTGTAAGATAGACTTCTTGTCACTCCCTCTAAAGATCGGCCAAATTTTTTGGGGCCACGCCCCTTCCCGCCCCCAAAAATCGCGAAAGCTTATATCTTCCACAGTTTTAGAGCTAGAGTCACCAAAATTGGTAGATAGACTTCTGGTCACCCCCTCTTAAGATCGACCATGCCCCTCCCGTTCCCAAAAACTTGGAATGCCGATTTCGGGTCACCCAAACACCAGCAAAAATTTTCTGTTCACTTGCTTTCAGCTGTTCTTAAAATGGTATCAGAGTATTACGCAGTCGGCTCCGCCCGACTGCAACGTTCTCACTTGTTATACCCTGAACCCATTAAAAATGGGTAAAAAGGGTATAATGAAGTTGTGCAAAAGTATGTAACAGGCATAAGGAAGCATCTCCGACCATATAAAGTATATATATTATTGATCAGTAGCAACAGCCGAGTCGATCTAGCCATGTCCGTCTGTCTGTCCGTCTGTCCGTCTGTCCGTCTGTCCGTCTGTCCGTCTGTCCGTCTGACCGTCTGTCCGTCTGTCCGTCTGTCCGTCTGTCCGTCTGTCTGTCTGTATGAACACACAGATATCAGAGACTAAAAGAGCTAGAGACTTCATATTTGGAACATAAGTTCTCCTAATCCCGGGACAGATCAAGTTTATTTCATTTTATCGATAACTCGTACCGTTTAAAAGTTATCGATAAATCTCGATTTCAGACTACAGTTTTTGGGACATAACTTCAAAGTTATAAGAGCTATAGGCCCCAAATTTGGCATGTATAATCTCGAATAGCATACACATGTAACAAATATTTCACTTTTTGGATACCACCCCCCAAACCCCCCAACTGTTCAAAAAACGCATTTTTGAAGGTACGACCTTGCAATTTGGTTTGGTCACACATATTATCGACAATTGCTTGCTCCAAAAATTTCAATAAGATCGGACAATAAACACAGAAGTTATTTAAGATTTAACTTTCCATTGTGTGGGGCTCAGCGAAAAAGCAAGCTAACTGCTTAAACCGCTTGCACTGCTTGTAGTGTAGCATGTGTGTGTTTAGATTGGTATGAATGATTGTAAGGACTGGGTTCAGGGTATCTCGTAGTCGGGAACTCCCGACTAGAGCACTCTTACTTGTTTTATTTAAGTTTTCACAAAGTGTTTTGAAAGTGGCCAGAGTATGTTATGTTATAATATGGAATTTCAAGTCTTTTCTAATTGTTGCTGCCCTCTCTGCAAATGGTGTAGAATGTTGTTCAATGTATTGGATGTTGAGCCTTAAGACTTGCAACGCATCAATCCATTTCGTTCCTGTAATAGAAAACACAATAAACCGATGAATTATCAAGATTAGGGAATGTATTCTGTCCTTACAGTAATGCATCTAGTTTGGCCTTTGTCACCTGGTATTGCAACTTTAATAACTTGTTCTCTTCATCGGCTAAGCGTACCATAGCATCATAATCCTCCTTGGGTGTCACATCTTCGGGTGTCTCCTCCTTGGGTGTCTCCTCCTTGGGTGTCTCCACCTTGGGTGTCTCCACCTTGGGTGTCTCCACCTTGGGTGTCTCCACCTTGGGTGGCTCCACCTTGGGTGTCTCCTCCTTGGGTGTCTCCACCTTGGGTGTCACAACTTCGGGTGGCTCCTCCTTGGGTGTCACAACTTCGGGTGGCTCTTCCTTGGGTGTCTCCACCTTGGGTGTCTCCACCTTGGGTGTCTCCACCTTGGGTGTCTCCACCTTGGGTGTCACAACTTCGGGTGGCTCCTCCTTGGGTGTCACATCTTCGGGTGTCTCCTCCTTGGGTGTCTCCACCTTGGGTGTCTCCACCTTGGGTGTCTCCACCTTGGGTGGCTCCTCCTTGGGTGTCTCCACCTTATGTGTCTCCACCTTGGGTGTCACAACTTCGGGTGGCTCCTCCTTGGGTGTCACATCTTCGGGTGTCTCCTCCTTGAGTGTCTCCACCTTGGGTGTCTCCACCTTGGGTGTCTCCACCTTGGGTGGCTCCTCCTTGGGTGTCTCCACCTTGGGTGTCTCCACCTTGGGTGTCTCCACCTTGGGTGTCACATCTTCGGGTGTCTCCTCCTTGGGTGTCTCCTCCTTGGGTGTCACATCTTCGGGTGGCTCCTCCTTGGGTGTCACATCTTCGGGTGTCTCCACCTTGGGTGTCACAACTTCGGATATCTTACCTTCGGTTTTAACCTTGGCTGCAAGATGAATGCACATTTTGCGTACAATTTGTAGGCTTTCTTCATTAACCATATACTTACAGACATCACTGTCGATTTGCTGACCAAAGTCTGCTTTCGGTTCGCCCTTGGTGGGGGAGGATAACTCCAATTTGATTTTCTTACAGGGCACTTGCTCGCTCGACATATTTGCTTTTTTCACAGAGAATAAAACTTCTGACGATGCTTAACCAGTTGAAAATATTTGACACTAAATTACCAGAGTTGCCAACTTGTCGAAGTGGAACTGTCACAATGTAAAATGTCCGTTAATTTAAACTCTTGCACACTTCGATTAATAGGCTACAAATACAGCAAAGAATGATTTATCACTTGGTATATCTTCGAAGTGCCTTTACAGGCATATAGCAGATGCCAGTAGAAATGACCAGAGAAATATTCCTATATTGTATGGAAATAGCAAGATGAATCGATTTTCAATGGTGATCAGCATACATACATATGTATGTGTGGGTGTGTAGAGAACATACAATCCAGATTTGGCACTTCTTGAGATTTACTACCTTCAGCTTTAAATCTATATTTTATTTTAGAAGTATTTTGAAGACTTTAATATTAAACAAAAATAAATAAAAACAAGTAAGAGTGCTCTAGTCGGAAGTGCCCGACTACGAGATACCCTGAACCCAGTCCTTACAATCATTCATACTAATCTAAACACACACATGCTGCAGTACAAGCATTGCAAGCGGTGCAAGCGGTTTAAGCAGTTAGCTTGCTTTTTCGCTGAGCCCCACACAATGGAAAGTTAAATCTTAAATAACTTCTATGTTTATTGTCCGATCTTATTAAAACTTTTGGGGCAAACAATTGTCAATAATATGTGTGACCAAACCAAATTTCAAGGTCGTACCTTCAAAAATGCGTTTTTTGAACTTTTGGGGGGTTTGGGGGGTGGTATCCAAAAAGTGAAATTTTTGTTACATGTGTATGCTATTCGAGATTATACATGCCAAATTTGGGGCCTCTAGCTTTTATAACTTTGAAGTTATGTCCCAAAAACGCAAGTCTGAAATCAAAATTTATCGATAACTTTTAAACGGTACGAGTTATCGATAAAATTTAATAAACTTGATCTGTCCCGGGATTAGGAGAACTTATGTTCCAAATATGAAGTCTCTAGCTCTTGTAGTCTCTGATATCTGTGTGTTCATACAGACAGACAGACGGACAGACGGACAGACGGTCAGACGGACAGACGGACAGACGGACAGACAGACGGACATGGCTAGATCGACTCGACTGTTGATACTGATCAATAATATATATACTTTATATGGTCGGAGATGCTTCCTTATGCCTGTTACATACTTTTGCACAACTTCATTATACCCTTTTTACCCATTTTTAATGGGTTCAGGGTATAACAATTCAGAGTGCTCTAGTCGGGAGTGCCCGACTAGGAGATACCCTGAACCAAGTCCTTACAATCTTGCATACTAATCTAATCACACACATGCTGCAGTTCAAGCAGTACAAGCAGTGCAAGTGGTTTAAGCAGTTAGCTTGCTTTTCACCGAGCCCCACACAATGGAAAGTTAAGTCTTAAAAAACTTCTGTGGTTATTGTCCGATCTTTCTGAAATTTTTAGGACATACCATTGGCTCTAAAATGTGTGATCAACCTATATTGCAAAGTCGTACCTTCAACAAGTAAGAGTGCTCTAGTCGGGAGTGCCCGACTACGAGATACCCTGAACCCAGTCCTTACAATCATTCGTACTACTCTAAACTCACACATGCTGCAGTACAAGCAGTACAAGCAGTGCCAGCGGTTTAAGCAGTTAGCTTGCTCTTTCGCTGAGCCCCACACAATGGAAAGTTAAATCTTAAATAACTTCTGTGTTTATTGTCCGATCATATTGAAATTTTTGGGGCAAACAATTGTCGATAATATGTGTTACCAAACCAAATTGCAAGGTCGTACCTTCAAAAATGGGTTTTTTTAACTTTTGGGGGGTTTGGGGGTGGTATCCAAAAAGTGAAATATTTGTTACATGTGTATGCTATTCGAGATTATACATGTCAAATTAGGGGCCTCTAGCTCTTATAACTTGTAAGTTATATCCAAAAAACGCTGGTCTGAAATCGAAATTTATCGATAACTTTTGAACGGGACGAGCTATCAATAAATTTTAATAAACTTGATCTGTCCCGGGATTAGGAGAACTTATGTTCCAAATATGAAGTCTCTAGCTCTTGTAGTCTCTGATATCTGCGTGTTCATACAGACGGACAGACGGACAGACAGACGGACATGGCTAGATCGACTCGGCTGTTGATACTGATCAATAATATATATACTTTATATGGTCGGAGATGCTTCCTTATGCCTGTTACATA
Organism: Drosophila flavopinicola; assembly: GCA_035042425.1. Classification (NCBI taxonomy): domain Eukaryota; kingdom Metazoa; phylum Arthropoda; class Insecta; order Diptera; family Drosophilidae; genus Drosophila; species Drosophila flavopinicola. The sequence continues at coordinate 34,055 of JAWNLL010000236.1, read as the reverse complement.
CATTTGCACAAAACCATTATACCCTTTTTACCCATTTTTAATGGGTTCAGGGTATAAAAATGGGTTTTTTCAAATTTGTGGAAAATTGGGGGAAAATTGGTATCCAAAACGTGAAAAATTTGTTTGATGTGAATGCTATTCGAGATTATACATGTCAAATTTGGGGCCTCTAGCTCTTATAACTTGTAAGTTATAGCCCAAAAACGTTAGTCTGAAAACTAAATTTATCGATCTTTTTAATGGGTCAAGTTATCGATAAAATGAAATAAACTTGATCTGTCCCGGCACTACGAGAACTTATATTCCAAAAATGAAGTATCTAACTCTTGTAGTCTCTGATATCCGCGTGTTCATACAGACGGACAGACAGACAGACAGACATACGGACATGGCTAGATCAACTCGACTGTTGATACTGATCAAGAATATATGTACTTTATATGATCGGATCCTTATGCCTGTTACATACTTTTGCACTACTTCATTATAAACTTTTTACCATTTTTATTTGTGTTTAGGTTATAGTACTCTGACACTCTAAAGAAAATAATTTGCATGTATTATGAAATTTACCTTAGAAAAACTAGATTGAAAATAAGAATTAGGGCATTTGTGTGTTGCGCCTGTTACAGGGCGTTTCGTTTACGGTAATGCAATCCTAGTATACATCGCATGAGTGGCAATAATAATAATCGATAACAACGATGCCCATTTGACAAATGTAATTGTCGTAGTCAGTGTATGTTCTTGAAATCAGAGATGTTTTAATGCAATCTAAGTATATATCTGTATTTGGCGATGCATTTAAATTTCCATCACTGAAACATTGCTCGGACTTCTCACTCATATATCCACAATAATTCAACACAATTAGTTAAACGAAAGCTAGTTAAACAAAAATGACTCCTCCAAAAACAAGCGCAAACGCGCCGACACAGGAGACAGAGGATACCCAGGGCAATCCACAGCCCGGGGCCAATTCCACGCCTACTAACGACCGTCCCACCTTGGCAGTTGTGCGCCGCCAACGCAAGAGGGCTAGGCTTGGGACTCCCAGTACTATGCAATTGCGACCACGCAATTTAAATGCTAGGGTCACAGGACGACGTCCACTATATGTAGTGGAGAATGCGGCGGAGAATAACTCGCCTAAGACGCCCAAAAAGACACAGCACAACAGACGTAAATCGTGAGTAAATGATAAAAAATATTAATTTTATAATAGCTAAATACTAAATTCTGCCAACCTAGAGCTCCATCAAAGAATGCCTCGTCCAGTACTGCATCAAAGAATTCCGCTTCTAGTACTGCATCAAAGAATTCCGCTTCTAGTACTGCATCAAAGAAGTCTTCGGCAAAAAGGCGTTCCGCCAAACCCAAATCGCCTTCCAAGCCACGCGTATTAAAAAGCTTATTGCGCTTCAACTTGGATCCAATCACAGGTCGACGTTCTTTAAACTCTGCAAAACGGAAGTCGTAAGTTGACAATATTTTCTAAAGTTGTATATATAATAACATATATATACATATATATATATAATGTATTAGCGAGGAAGAGCCGTCAACGGAAAACGTCAGTTCACCGCCCAAGCGTAGGCGTTATAATACTAGAAGTAGCGTCGCTCTTTCAGCTGTTGCTGTGCCCCAGGTGGAGCAACAAATAGCAGAAGCTCCCGTGCTGGTGGTGGAGCGCGTGCCACAAGCTGAGCGCATTCCGATACCTAGGGCAGTCGTTCAAATAGTTTCATATGATATAGCGGGCCCGATGAATCAGTTGAATGGACGCGCCGCTCCAGATGAGATCGGTATTGCAGATATACATGTTCAACCTTCTGTGGACGAATATCCGGATTCCGCTATGGGAAGCCCAAGTCAGAGCGAGCAGTCATCTAATGATCCTGAGCCAGAGCCAGAGCCTGAGCCTGAGCCAGCGCCAGAGCCGGAGCCAGAAGATGCGGCAGATGACTTGCATATCATGTGGAAACATTGTTCTATTTTGTGAATGGAGTTTCCAATTTATGGATGCTTCTTAAAAAAAAACTGAAGTATAAATTAAAAAAATGTAAATAAAGTCAGGAGATGTGGAATCTGAGCAAGATAATATATTTGTTTAATTTTAACATATGGCGATTTTACAGTCTTCCGTGAGTCTAAAGCGGTGTATATTTTTTGAATAATCTTAAAATCTGTATTTCAGCTAAATACGTTCCGATAATCTATTCTATTTTATGGGCTACTGACGCTGCGTGTGGCCCCCTGCAAGCCCCCCTGCCACGCCCCCCCCCCCGCCTGCTACGCGCCTGCAAAGCTCGCACAACCCTTCTAGCCGCCCAGCTCGTTGGCATGTAATGAAATTAAAGGCGTAATGTAATACAGCTGGTAAAGTTTTCACAGCGGTTTTTTGCATAGCTGCTGGCTGGTTGCGAATGTACAGCTCCCCCATATCTTGAGGCTCTTTTATTCCCGCTAGACAGCCATTAAATTTAATTAATATGTTTTACTTTTTTTCATATTTTGTTTGCCTCATTTTGTAAGTGAGGCTTCAAAAACTACGAAAACCGCTTGTGGGGCTTTTATTGTAATTCAATTATTGCGCCGAGCTTCAAGTGTGTATATCGAAATTAAGTGATTAAAAATCAAATGCAATCAATCAATTCTCGAGTGGTGGAAAGTGAGTGCAAAGCGTATTTGCTTCTTTGTTATTAACAAAATGTTTAATAAATATATAATTGATATGAAAGTATATGACCTTTTTGGATTTTGATTACAGCTAAACTGCAATTTATTGATTATTTTAAATGTCATTTTATTTTAAGGATTTTACATAATGAAAGTCATTTATTAAGGGTATTCATACTTGCCTATCAGTGTATATACATACAAACGCACACATGCTGCAGTGCAAGCAGTGCAGACGGTTTAAGCAGTTAGCTTGCTTTTTCACTGAACCCCACACAATGGAAAGTAAAATCTTAAATAACTTCTGTGTTTATTGTCCGATCTTTCTGAAATTGTTTGGATTTAACATTGGCTATAAAATGATGAATGATGATATGACCAAACCAAATTGCAAGGTCATACCTTCAAAAATGTGTTTTTTTTGGCGGATTTGGGGGTGGTATGAAAAAAGGGGAAATATTTTTAAAATGTGTATGATATTCGAGATTATACATGAAAAATTTGGGTCCTCTACCTATTATAACTTTTATATTTAGCGATAACTTTTGAACGGGACGAGTTATCGATAAAATGAAATTAACTTGATCTGTCCCGGCACTACGAGAACTTATATTCCAAATATGAAGTCTCTAGCTCTTGTAGTCTCTGATATCTGTGTGTTCATACAGACAGACGGACAGACAGACAGACGGACATGGCTAAATCGACTCGGCTGTTGATACTGATCAAGAATACATATACTTTATATGATCGGAGATGCTTCCTTATGCCTGTTACATACTTTTGCACTACTTCATTATAAACTTTTTACCATTTTTATTTGTGTTTAGGTTATAGTACTCTGACACTCTAAAGAAAATAATTTGCATGTATTATGAAATTTACCTTAGAAAAACTAGATTGAAAATAAGAATTAGGGCATTTGTGTGTTGCGCCTGTTACAGGGCGTTTCGTTTACGGTAATGCAATCCTAGTATACATCGCATGAGTGGCAATAATAATAATCGATAACAACGATGCCCATTTGACAAATGTAATTGTCGTAGTCAGTGTATGTTCTTGAAATCAGAGATGTTTTAATGCAATCTAAGTATATATCTGTAGTTGGCGATGCATTTAAATTTCCATCACTGAAACATTGCTCGGACTTCTCACTCATATATCCACAATAATTCAACACAATTAGTTAAACGAAAGCTAGTTAAACAAAAATGACTCCTCCAAAAACAAGCGCAAACGCGCCGACACAGGAGACAGAGGATACCCAGGGCAATCCACAGCCCGGGGCCAATTCCACGCCTACTAACGACCGTCCCACCTTGGCAGTTGTGCGCCGCCAACGCAAGAGGGCTAGGCTTGGGACTCCCAGTACTATGCAATTGCGACCACGCAATTTAAATGCTAGGGTCACAGGACGACGTCCACTATATGTAGTGGAGAATGCGGCGGAGAATAACTCGCCTAAGACGCCCAAAAAGACACAGCACAACAGACGTAAATCGTGAGTAAATGATAAAAAATATTAATTTTATAATAGCTAAATACTAAATTCTGCCAACCTAGAGCTCCATCAAAGAATGCCTCGTCCAGTACTGCATCAAAGAATGCCTCGTCCAGTACTGCATCAAAGAATTCCGCTTCTAGTACTGCATCAAAGAAGTCTTCGGCAAAAAGGCGTTCCGCCAAACCCAAATCGCCTTCCAAGCCACGCGTATTAAAAAGCTTATTGCGCTTTAACTTGGATCCAATCACAGGTCGACGTTCTTTAAACTCTGCAAAACGGAAGTCGTAAGTTGACAATATTTTCTAAAGTTGTATATATAATAACATATATATACATATATATATATAATGTATTAGCGAGGAAGAGCCGTCAACGGAAAACGTCAGTTCACCGCCCAAGCGTAGGCGTTATAATACTAGAAGTAGCGTCGCTCTTCCAGCTGTTGCTGTGCCCCAACCTTCTGTGGACGAATATCCGGATTCCGCTATGGGAAGCCCAAGTCAGAGCGAGCAGTCATCTAATGATCCTGAGCCAGAGCCAGAGCCTGAGCCTGAGCCAGCGCCAGAGCCGGAGCCAGAAGATGCGGCAGATGACTTGCATATCATGTGGAAACATTGTTCTATTTTGTGAATGGAGTTTCCAATTTATGGATGCTTCTTAAAAAAAAACTGAAGTATAAATTAAAAAAATGTAAATAAAGTCAGGAGATGTGGAATCTGAGCAAGATAATATATTTGTTTAATTTTAACATATGGCGATTTTACAGTCTTCCGTGAGTCTAAAGCGGTGTATATTTTTTGAATAATCTTAAAATCTGTATTTCAGCTAAATACGTTCCGATAATCTATTCTATTTTATGGGCTACTGACGCTGCGTGTGGCCCCCTGCAAGCCCCCCTGCCACGCCCCCCCCGCCTGCTACGCGCCTGCAAAGCTCGCACAACCCTTCTAGCCGCCCAGCTCGTTGGCATGTAATGAAATTAAAGGCGTAATGTAATACAGCTGGTAAAGTTTTCACAGCGGTTTTTTGCATAGCTGCTGGCTGGTTGCGAATGTACAGCTCCCCCATATCTTGAGGCTCTTTTATTCCCGCTAGACAGCCATTAAATTTAATTAATATGTTTTACTTTTTTTCATATTTTGTTTGCCTCATTTTGTAAGTGAGGCTTCAAAAACTACGAAAACCGCTTGTGGGGCTTTTATTGTAATTCAATTATTGCGCCGAGCTTCAAGTGTGTATATCGAAATTAAGTGATTAAAAATCAAATGCAATCAATCAATTCTCGAGTGGTGGAAAGTGAGTGCAAAGCGTATTTGCTTCTTTGTTATTAACAAAATGTTTAATAAATATATAATTGATATGAAAGTATATGACCTTTTTGGATTTTGATTACAGCTAAACTGCAATTTATTGATTATTTTAAATGTCATTTTATTTTAAGGATTTTACATAATGAAAGTCATTTATTAAGGGTATTCATACTTGCCTATCAGTGTATATACATACAAACGCACACATGCTGCAGTGCAAGCAGTGCAGACGGTTTAAGCAGTTAGCTTGCTTTTTCACTGAACCCCACACAATGGAAAGTAAAATCTTAAATAACTTCTGTGTTTATTGTCCGATCTTTCTGAAATTGTTTGGATTTAACATTGGCTATAAAATGATGAATGATGATATGACCAAACCAAATTGCAAGGTCATACCTTCAAAAATGTGTTTTTTTTGGCGGATTTGGGGGTGGTATGAAAAAAGGGGAAATATTTTTAAAATGTGTATGATATTCGAGATTATACATGAAAAATTTGGGTCCTCTACCTATTATAACTTTTATATTTAGCGATAACTTTTGAACGGGACGAGTTATCGATAAAATGAAATTAACTTGATCTGTCCCGGCACTACGAGAACTTATATTCCAAATATGAAGTCTCTAGCTCTTGTAGTCTCTGATATCTGTGTGTTCATACAGACAGACGGACAGACAGACAGACGGACATGGCTAAATCGACTCGGCTGTTGATACTGATCAAGAATACATATACTTTATATGATCGGAGATGCTTCCTTATGCCTGTTACATACTTTTGCACTACTTCATTATAAACTTTTTACCATTTTTATTTGTGTTTAGGTTATAGTACTCTGACACTCTAAAGAAAATAATTTGCATGTATTATGAAATTTACCTTAGAAAAACTAGATTGAAAATAAGAATTAGGGCATTTGTGTGTTGCGCCTGTTACAGGGCGTTTCGTTTACGGTAATGCAATCCTAGTATACATCGCATGAGTGGCAATAATAATAATCGATAACAACGATGCCCATTTGACAAATGTAATTGTCGTAGTCAGTGTATGTTCTTGAAATCAGAGATGTTTTAATGCAATCTAAGTATATATCTGTAGTTGGCGATGCATTTAAATTTCCATCACTGAAACATTGCTCGGACTTCTCACTCATATATCCACAATAATTCAACACAATTAGTTAAACGAAAGCTAGTTAAACAAAAATGACTCCTCCAAAAACAAGCGCAAACGCGCCGACACAGGAGACAGAGGATACCCAGGGCAATCCACAGCCCGGGGCCAATTCCACGCCTACTAACGACCGTCCCACCTTGGCAGTTGTGCGCCGCCAACGCAAGAGGGCTAGGCTTGGGACTCCCAGTACTATGCAATTGCGACCACGCAATTTAAATGCTAGGGTCACAGGACGACGTCCACTATATGTAGTGGAGAATGCGGCGGAGAATAACTCGCCTAAGACGCCCAAAAAGACACAGCACAACAGACGTAAATCGTGAGTAAATGATAAAAAATATTAATTTTATAATAGCTAAATACTAAATTCTGCCAACCTAGAGCTCCATCAAAGAATGCCTCGTCCAGTACTGCATCAAAGAATGCCTCGTCCAGTACTGCATCAAAGAATTCCGCTTCTAGTACTGCATCAAAGAAGTCTTCGGCAAAAAGGCGTTCCGCCAAACCCAAATCGCCTTCCAAGCCACGCGTATTAAAAAGCTTATTGCGCTTTAACTTGGATCCAATCACAGGTCGACGTTCTTTAAACTCTGCAAAACGGAAGTCGTAAGTTGACAATATTTTCTAAAGTTGTATATATAATAACATATATATACATATATATATATATAATGTATTAGCGAGGAAGAGCCGTCAACGGAAAACGTCAGTTCACCGCCCAAGCGTAGGCGTTATAATACTAGAAGTAGCGTCGCTCTTCCAGCTGTTGCTGTGCCCCAACCTTCTGTGGACGAATATCCGGATTCCGCTATGGGAAGCCCAAGTCAGAGCGAGCAGTCATCTAATGATCCTGAGCCAGAGCCAGAGCCTGAGCCTGAGCCAGCGCCAGAGCCGGAGCCAGAAGATGCGGCAGATGACTTGCATATCATGTGGAAACATTGTTCTATTTTGTGAATGGAGTTTCCAATTTATGGATGCTTCTTAAAAAAAAACTGAAGTATAAATTAAAAAAATGTAAATAAAGTCAGGAGATGTGGAATCTGAGCAAGATAATATATTTGTTTAATTTTAACATATGGCGATTTTACAGTCTTCCGTGAGTCTAAAGCGGTGTATATTTTTTGAATAATCTTAAAATCTGTATTTCAGCTAAATACGTTCCGATAATCTATTCTATTTTATGGGCTACTGACGCTGCGTGTGGCCCCCTGCAAGCCCCCCTGCCACGCCCCCCCCCCCGCCTGCTACGCGCCTGCAAAGCTCGCACAACCCTTCTAGCCGCCCAGCTCGTTGGCATGTAATGAAATTAAAGGCGTAATGTAATACAGCTGGTAAAGTTTTCACAGCGGTTTTTTGCATAGCTGCTGGCTGGTTGCGAATGTACAGCTCCCCCATATCTTGAGGCTCTTTTATTCCCGCTAGACAGCCATTAAATTTAATTAATATGTTTTACTTTTTTTCATATTTTGTTTGCCTCATTTTGTAAGTGAGGCTTCAAAAACTACGAAAACCGCTTGTGGGGCTTTTATTGTAATTCAATTATTGCGCCGAGCTTCAAGTGTGTATATCGAAATTAAGTGATTAAAAATCAAATGCAATCAATCAATTCTCGAGTGGTGGAAAGTGAGTGCAAAGCGTATTTGCTTCTTTGTTATTAACAAAATGTTTAATAAATATATAATTGATATGAAAGTATATGACCTTTTTGGATTTTGATTACAGCTAAACTGCAATTTATTGATTATTTTAAATGTCATTTTATTTTAAGGATTTTACATAATGAAAGTCATTTATTAAGGGTATTCATACTTGCCTATCAGTGTATATACATACAAACGCACACATGCTGCAGTGCAAGCAGTGCAGACGGTTTAAGCAGTTAGCTTGCTTTTTCACTGAACCCCACACAATGGAAAGTAAAATCTTAAATAACTTCTGTGTTTATTGTCCGATCTTTCTGAAATTGTTTGGATTTAACATTGGCTATAAAATGATGAATGATGATATGACCAAACCAAATTGCAAGGTCATACCTTCAAAAATGTGTTTTTTTTGGCGGATTTGGGGGTGGTATGAAAAAAGGGGAAATATTTTTAAAATGTGTATGATATTCGAGATTATACATGAAAAATTTGGGTCCTCTACCTATTATAACTTTTATATTTAGCGATAACTTTTGAACGGGACGAGTTATCGATAAAATGAAATTAACTTGATCTGTCCCGGCACTACGAGAACTTATATTCCAAATATGAAGTCTCTAGCTCTTGTAGTCTCTGATATCTGTGTGTTCATACAGACAGACGGACAGACAGACAGACGGACATGGCTAAATCGACTCGGCTGTTGATACTGATCAAGAATACATATACTTTATATGATCGGAGATGCTTCCTTATGCCTGTTACATACTTTTGCACTACTTCATTATAAACTTTTTACCATTTTTATTTGTGTTTAGTTTATAGTACTCTGACACTCTAAAGAAAATAATTTGCATGTATTATGAAATTTACCTTAGAAAAACTAGATTGAAAATAAGAATTAGGGCATTTGTGTGTTGCGCCTGTTACAGGGCGTTTCGTTTACGGTAATGCAATCCTAGTATACATCGCATGAGTGGCAATAATAATAATCGATAACAACGATGCCCATTTGACAAATGTAATTGTCGTAGTCAGTGTATGTTCTTGAAATCAGAGATGTTTTAATGCAATCTAAGTATATATCTGTAGTTGGCGATGCATTTAAATTTCCATCACTGAAACATTGCTCGGACTTCTCACTCATATATCCACAATAATTCAACACAATTAGTTAAACGAAAGCTAGTTAAACAAAAATGACTCCTCCAAAAACAAGCGCAAACGCGCCGACACAGGAGACAGAGGATACCCAGGGCAATCCACAGCCCGGGGCCAATTCCACGCCTACTAACGACCGTCCCACCTTGGCAGTTGTGCGCCGCCAACGCAAGAGGGCTAGGCTTGGGACTCCCAGTACTATGCAATTGCGACCACGCAATTTAAATGCTAGGGTCACAGGACGACGTCCACTATATGTAGTGGAGAATGCGGCGGAGAATAACTCGCCTAAGACGCCCAAAAAGACACAGCACAACAGACGTAAATCGTGAGTAAATGATAAAAAATATTAATTTTATAATAGCTAAATACTAAATTCTGCCAACCTAGAGCTCCATCAAAGAATGCCTCGTCCAGTACTGCATCAAAGAATGCCTCGTCCAGTACTGCATCAAAGAATTCCGCTTCTAGTACTGCATCAAAGAAGTCTTCGGCAAAAAGGCGTTCCGCCAAACCCAAATCGCCTTCCAAGCCACGCGTATTAAAAAGCTTATTGCGCTTTAACTTGGATCCAATCACAGGTCGACGTTCTTTAAACTCTGCAAAACGGAAGTCGTAAGTTGACAATATTTTCTAAAGTTGTATATATAATAACATATATATACATATATATATATAATGTATTAGCGAGGAAGAGCCGTCAACGGAAAACGTCAGTTCACCGCCCAAGCGTAGGCGTTATAATACTAGAAGTAGCGTCGCTCTTCCAGCTGTTGCTGTGCCCCAGGTGGAGCAACAAATAGCAGAAGCTCCCGTGCTGGTGGTGGAGCGCGTGCCACAAGCTGAGCGCATTCCGATACCTAGGGCAGTCGTTCAAATAGTTTCATATGATATAGCGGGCCCGATGAATCAGTTGAATGGACGCGCCGCTCCAGATGAGATCGGTATTGCAGATATACATGTTCAACCTTCTGTGGACGAATATCCGGATTCCGCTATGGGAAGCCCAAGTCAGAGCGAGCAGTCATCTAATGATCCTGAGCCAGAGCCAGAGCCTGAGCCTGAGCCAGCGCCAGAGCCGGAGCCAGAAGATGCGGCAGATGACTTGCATATCATGTGGAAACATTGTTCTATTTTGTGAATGGAGTTTCCAATTTATGGATGCTTCTTAAAAAAAACTGAAGTATAAATTAAAAAAATGTAAATAAAGTCAGGAGATGTGGAATCTGAGCAAGATAATATATTTGTTTAATTTTAACATATGGCGATTTTACAGTCTTCCGTGAGTCTAAAGCGGTGTATATTTTTTGAATAATCTTAAAATCTGTATTTCAGCTAAATACGTTCCGATAATCTATTCTATTTTATGGGCTACTGACGCTGCGTGTGGCCCCCTGCAAGCCCCCCTGCCACGCCCCCCCCCCCCCCCGCCTGCTACGCGCCTGCAAAGCTCGCACAACCCTTCTAGCCGCCCAGCTCGTTGGCATGTAATGAAATTAAAGGCGTAATGTAATACAGCTGGTAAAGTTTTCACAGCGGTTTTTTGCATAGCTGCTGGCTGGTTGCGAATGTACAGCTCCCCCATATCTTGAGGCTCTTTTATTCCCGCTAGACAGCCATTAAATTTAATTAATATGTTTTACTTTTTTTCATATTTTGTTTGCCTCATTTTGTAAGTGAGGCTTCAAAAACTACGAAAACCGCTTGTGGGGCTTTTATTGTAATTCAATTATTGCGCCGAGCTTCAAGTGTGTATATCGAAATTAAGTGATTAAAAATCAAATGCAATCAATCAATTCTCGAGTGGTGGAAAGTGAGTGCAAAGCGTATTTGCTTCTTTGTTATTAACAAAATGTTTAATAAATATATAATTGATATGAAAGTATATGACCTTTTTGGATTTTGATTACAGCTAAACTGCAATTTATTGATTATTTTAAATGTCATTTTATTTTAAGGATTTTACATAATGAAAGTCATTTATTAAGGGTATTCATACTTGCCTATCAGTGTATATACATACAAACGCACACATGCTGCAGTGCAAGCAGTGCAGACGGTTTAAGCAGTTAGCTTGCTTTTTCACTGAACCCCACACAATGGAAAGTAAAATCTTAAATAACTTCTGTGTTTATTGTCCGATCTTTCTGAAATTGTTTGGATTTAACATTGGCTATAAAATGATGAATGATGATATGACCAAACCAAATTGCAAGGTCATACCTTCAAAAATGTGTTTTTTTTGGCGGATTTGGGGGTGGTATGAAAAAAGGGGAAATATTTTTAAAATGTGTATGATATTCGAGATTATACATGAAAAATTTGGGTCCTCTACCTATTATAACTTTTATATTTAGCGATAACTTTTGAACGGGACGAGTTATCGATAAAATGAAATTAACTTGATCTGTCCCGGCACTACGAGAACTTATATTCCAAATATGAAGTCTCTAGCTCTTGTAGTCTCTGATATCTGTGTGTTCATACAGACAGACGGACAGACAGACAGACGGACATGGCTAAATCGACTCGGCTGTTGATACTGATCAAGAATACATATACTTTATATGATCGGAGATGCTTCCTTATGCCTGTTACATACTTTTGCACTACTTCATTATAAACTTTTTACCATTTTTATTTGTGTTTAGGTTATAGTACTCTGACACTCTAAAGAAAATAATTTGCATGTATTATGAAATTTACCTTAGAAAAACTAGATTGAAAATAAGAATTAGGGCATTTGTGTGTTGCGCCTGTTACAGGGCGTTTCGTTTACGGTAATGCAATCCTAGTATACATCGCATGAGTGGCAATAATAATAATCGATAACAACGATGCCCATTTGACAAATGTAATTGTCGTAGTCAGTGTATGTTCTTGAAATCAGAGATGTTTTAATGCAATCTAAGTATATATCTGTAGTTGGCGATGCATTTAAATTTCCATCACTGAAACATTGCTCGGACTTCTCACTCATATATCCACAATAATTCAACACAATTAGTTAAACGAAAGCTAGTTAAACAAAAATGACTCCTCCAAAAACAAGCGCAAACGCGCCGACACAGGAGACAGAGGATACCCAGGGCAATCCACAGCCCGGGGCCAATTCCACGCCTACTAACGACCGTCCCACCTTGGCAGTTGTGCGCCGCCAACGCAAGAGGGCTAGGCTTGGGACTCCCAGTACTATGCAATTGCGACCACGCAATTTAAATGCTAGGGTCACAGGACGACGTCCACTATATGTAGTGGAGAATGCGGCGGAGAATAACTCGCCTAAGACGCCCAAAAAGACACAGCACAACAGACGTAAATCGTGAGTAAATGATAAAAAATATTAATTTTATAATAGCTAAATACTAAATTCTGCCAACCTAGAGCTCCATCAAAGAATGCCTCGTCCAGTACTGCATCAAAGAATGCCTCGTCCAGTACTGCATCAAAGAATTCCGCTTCTAGTACTGCATCAAAGAAGTCTTCGGCAAAAAGGCGTTCCGCCAAACCCAAATCGCCTTCCAAGCCACGCGTATTAAAAAGCTTATTGCGCTTTAACTTGGATCCAATCACAGGTCGACGTTCTTTAAACTCTGCAAAACGGAAGTCGTAAGTTGACAATATTTTCTAAAGTTGTATATATAATAACATATATATACATATATATATATAATGTATTAGCGAGGAAGAGCCGTCAACGGAAAACGTCAGTTCACCGCCCAAGCGTAGGCGTTATAATACTAGAAGTAGCGTCGCTCTTCCAGCTGTTGCTGTGCCCCAACCTTCTGTGGACGAATATCCGGATTCCGCTATGGGAAGCCCAAGTCAGAGCGAGCAGTCATCTAATGATCCTGAGCCAGCGCCAGAGCCGGAGCCAGAAGATGCGGCAGATGACTTGCATATCATGTGGAAACATTGTTCTATTTTGTGAATGGAGTTTCCAATTTATGGATGCTTCTTAAAAAAAACTGAAGTATAAATTAAAAAAATGTAAATAAAGTCAGGAGATGTGGAATCTGAGCAAGATAATATATTTGTTTAATTTTAACATATGGCGATTTTACAGTCTTCCGTGAGTCTAAAGCGGTGTATATTTTTTGAATAATCTTAAAATCTGTATTTCAGCTAAATACGTTCCGATAATCTATTCTATTTTATGGGCTACTGACGCTGCGTGTGGCCCCCTGCAAGCCCCCCTGCCACGCCCCCCCCCCCGCCTGCTACGCGCCTGCAAAGCTCGCACAACCCTTCTAGCCGCCCAGCTCGTTGGCATGTAATGAAATTAAAGGCGTAATGTAATACAGCTGGTAAAGTTTTCACAGCGGTTTTTTGCATAGCTGCTGGCTGGTTGCGAATGTACAGCTCCCCCATATCTTGAGGCTCTTTTATTCCCGCTAGACAGCCATTAAATTTAATTAATATGTTTTACTTTTTTTCATATTTTGTTTGCCTCATTTTGTAAGTGAGGCTTCAAAAACTACGAAAACCGCTTGTGGGGCTTTTATTGTAATTCAATTATTGCGCCGAGCTTCAAGTGTGTATATCGAAATTAAGTGATTAAAAATCAAATGCAATCAATCAATGCTCGAGTGGTGGAAAGTGAGTGCAAAGCGTATTTGCTTCTTTGTTATTAACAAAATGTTTAATAAATATATAATTGATATGAAAGTATATGACCTTTTTGGATTTTGATTACAGCTAAACTGCAATTTATTGATTATTTTAAATGTCATTTTATTTTAAGGATTTTACATAATGAAAGTCATATATTAAGGGTATTCATACTTGCCTATCAGTGTATATACATACAAACGCACACATGCTGCAGTGCAAGCAGTGCAGACGGTTTAAGCAGTTAGATTGCTTTTTCACTGAACCCCACACAATGGAAAGTAAAATCTTAAATAACTTCTGTGTTTATTGTCCGATCTTTCTGAAATTGTTTGGATTTAACATTGGCTATAAAATGATGAATGATGATATGACCAAACCAAATTGCAAGGTCATACCTTCAAAAATGTGTTTTTTTTGGCGGATTTGGGGGTGGTATGAAAAAAGGGGAAATATTTTTAAAATGTGTATGATATTCGAGATTATACATGAAAAATTTGGGTCCTCTACCTATTATAACTTTTATATTTAGCGATAACTTTTGAACGGGACGAGTTATCGATAAAATGAAATTAACTTGATCTGTCCCGGCACTACGAGAACTTATATTCCAAATATGAAGTCTCTAGCTCTTGTAGTCTCTGATATCTGTGTGTTCATACAGACAGACGGACAGACAGACAGACGGACATGGCTAAATCGACTCGGCTGTTGATACTGATCAAGAATACATATACTTTATATGATCGGAGATGCTTCCTTATGCCTGTTACATACTTTTGCACTACTTCATTATAAACTTTTTACCATTTTTATTTGTGTTTAGGTTATAGTACTCTGACACTCTAAAGAAAATAATTTGCATGTATTATGAAATTTACCTTAGAAAAACTAGATTGAAAATAAGAATTAGGGCATTTGTGTGTTGCGCCTGTTACAGGGCGTTTCGTTTACGGTAATGCAATCCTAGTATACATCGCATGAGTGGCAATAATAATAATCGATAACAACGATGCCCATTTGACAAATGTAATTGTCGTAGTCAGTGTATGTTCTTGAAATCAGAGATGTTTTAATGCAATCTAAGTATATATCTGTAGTTGGCGATGCATTTAAATTTCCATCACTGAAACATTGCTCGGACTTCTCACTCATATATCCACAATAATTCAACACAATTAGTTAAACGAAAGCTAGTTAAACAAAAATGACTCCTCCAAAAACAAGCGCAAACGCGCCGACACAGGAGACAGAGGATACCCAGGGCAATCCACAGCCCGGGGCCAATTCCACGCCTACTAACGACCGTCCCACCTTGGCAGTTGTGCGCCGCCAACGCAAGAGGGCTAGGCTTGGGACTCCCAGTACTATGCAATTGCGACCACGCAATTTAAATGCTAGGGTCACAGGACGACGTCCACTATATGTAGTGGAGAATGCGGCGGAGAATAACTCGCCTAAGACGCCCAAAAAGACACAGCACAACAGACGTAAATCGTGAGTAAATGATAAAAAATATTAATTTTATAATAGCTAAATACTAAATTCTGCCAACCTAGAGCTCCATCAAAGAATGCCTCGTCCAGTACTGCATCAAAGAATGCCTCGTCCAGTACTGCATCAAAGAATTCCGCTTCTAGTACTGCATCAAAGAAGTCTTCGGCAAAAAGGCGTTCCGCCAAACCCAAATCGCCTTCCAAGCCACGCGTATTAAAAAGCTTATTGCGCTTCAACTTGGATCCAATCACAGGTCGACGTTCTTTAAACTCTGCAAAACGGAAGTCGTAAGTTGACAATATTTTCTAAAGTTGTATATATAATAACATATATATACATATATATATATAATGTATTAGCGAGGAAGAGCCGTCAACGGAAAACGTCAGTTCACCGCCCAAGCGTAGGCGTTATAATACTAGAAGTAGCGTCGCTCTTCCAGCTGTTGCTGTGCCCCAGGTGGAGCAACAAATAGCAGAAGCTCCCGTGCTGGTGGTGGAGCGCGTGCCACAAGCTGAGCGCATTCCGATACCTAGGGCAGTCGTTCAAATAGTTTCATATGATATAGCGGGCCCGATGAATCAGTTGAATGGACGCGCCGCTCCAGATGAGATCGGTATTGCAGATATACATGTTCAACCTTCTGTGGACGAATATCCGGATTCCGCTATGGGAAGCCCAAGTCAGAGCGAGCAGTCATCTAATGATCCTGAGCCAGAGCCAGAGCCTGAGCCTGAGCCAGCGCCAGAGCCGGAGCCAGAAGATGCGGCAGATGACTTGCATATCATGTGGAAACATTGTTCTATTTTGTGAATGGAGTTTCCAATTTATGGATGCTTCTTAAAAAAAAACTGAAGTATAAATTAAAAAAATGTAAATAAAGTCAGGAGATGTGGAATCTGAGCAAGATAATATATTTGTTTAATTTTAACATATGGCGATTTTACAGTCTTCCGTGAGTCTAAAGCGGTGTATATTTTTTGAATAATCTTAAAATCTGTATTTCAGCTAAATACATTCCGATAATCTATTCTATTTTATGGGCTACTGACGCTGCGTGTGGCCCCCTGCAAGCCCCCCTGCCACGCCCCCCCCCCCCCGCCTGCTACGCGCCTGCAAAGCTCGCACAACCCTTCTAGCCGCCCAGCTCGTTGGCATGTAATGAAATTAAAGGCGTAATGTAATACAGCTGGTAAAGTTTTCACAGCGGTTTTTTGCATAGCTGCTGGCTGGTTGCGAATGTACAGCTCCCCCATATCTTGAGGCTCTTTTATTCCCGCTAGACAGCCATTAAATTTAATTAATATGTTTTACTTTTTTCCATATTTTGTTTGCCTCATTTTGTAAGTGAGGCTTCAAAAACTACGAAAACCGCTTGTGGGGCTTTTATTGTAATTCAATTATTGCGCCGAGCTTCAAGTGTGTATATCGAAATTAAGTGATTAAAAATCAAATGCAATCAATCAATTCTCGAGTGGTGGAAAGTGAGTGCAAAGCGTATTTGCTTCTTTGTTATTAACAAAATGTTTAATAAATATATAATTGATATGAAAGTATATGACCTTTTTGGATTTTGATTACAGCTAAACTGCAATTTATTGATTATTTTAAATGTCATTTTATTTTAAGGATTTTACATAATGAAAGTCATTTATTAAGGGTATTCATACTTGCCTATCAGTGTATATACATACAAACGCACACATGCTGCAGTGCAAGCAGTGCAGACGGTTTAAGCAGTTAGCTTGCTTTTTCACTGAACCCCACACAATGGAAAGTAAAATCTTAAATAACTTCTGTGTTTATTGTCCGATCTTTCTGAAATTGTTTGGATTTAACATTGGCTATAAAATGATGAATGATGATATGACCAAACCAAATTGCAAGGTCATACCTTCAAAAATGTGTTTTTTTTGGCGGATTTGGGGGTGGTATGAAAAAAGGGGAAATATTTTTAAAATGTGTATGATATTCGAGATTATACATGAAAAATTTGGGTCCTCTACCTATTATAACTTTTATATTTAGCGATAACTTTTGAACGGGACGAGTTATCGATAAAATGAAATTAACTTGATCTGTCCCGGCACTACGAGAACTTATATTCCAAATATGAAGTCTCTAGCTCTTGTAGTCTCTGATATCTGTGTGTTCATACAGACAGACGGACAGACAGACAGACGGACATGGCTAAATCGACTCGGCTGTTGATACTGATCAAGAATACATATACTTTATATGATCGGAGATGCTTCCTTATGCCTGTTACATACTTTTGCACTACTTCATTATAAACTTTTTACCATTTTTATTTGTGTTTAGGTTATAGTACTCTGACACTCTAAAGAAAATAATTTGCATGTATTATGAAATTTACCTTAGAAAAACTAGATTGAAAATAAGAATTAGGGCATTTGTGTGTTGCGCCTGTTACAGGGCGTTTCGTTTACGGTAATGCAATCCTAGTATACATCGCATGAGTGGCAATAATAATAATCGATAACAACGATGCCCATTTGACAAATGTAATTGTCGTAGTCAGTGTATGTTCTTGAAATCAGAGATGTTTTAATGCAATCTAAGTATATATCTGTAGTTGGCGATGCATTTAAATTTCCATCACTGAAACATTGCTCGGACTTCTCACTCATATATCCACAATAATTCAACACAATTAGTTAAACGAAAGCTAGTTAAACAAAAATGACTCCTCCAAAAACAAGCGCAAACGCGCCGACACAGGAGACAGAGGATACCCAGGGCAATCCACAGCCCGGGGCCAATTCCACGCCTACTAACGACCGTCCCACCTTGGCAGTTGTGCGCCGCCAACGCAAGAGGGCTAGGCTTGGGACTCCCAGTACTATGCAATTGCGACCACGCAATTTAAATGCTAGGGTCACAGGACGACGTCCACTATATGTAGTGGAGAATGCGGCGGAGAATAACTCGCCTAAGACGCCCAAAAAGACACAGCACAACAGACGTAAATCGTGAGTAAATGATAAAAAATATTAATTTTATAATAGCTAAATACTAAATTCTGCCAACCTAGAGCTCCATCAAAGAATGCCTCGTCCAGTACTGCATCAAAGAATGCCTCGTCCAGTACTGCATCAAAGAATTCCGCTTCTAGTACTGCATCAAAGAAGTCTTCGGCAAAAAGGCGTTCCGCCAAACCCAAATCGCCTTCCAAGCCACGCGTATTAAAAAGCTTATTGCGCTTCAACTTGGATCCAATCACAGGTCGACGTTCTTTAAACTCTGCAAAACGGAAGTCGTAAGTTGACAATATTTTCTAAAGTTGTATATATAATAACATATATATACATATATATATATAATGTATTAGCGAGGAAGAGCCGTCAACGGAAAACGTCAGTTCACCGCCCAAGCGTAGGCGTTATAATACTAGAAGTAGCGTCGCTCTTCCAGCTGTTGCTGTGCCCCAGGTGGAGCAACAAATAGCAGAAGCTCCCGTGCTGGTGGTGGAGCGCGTGCCACAAGCTGAGCGCATTCCGATACCTAGGGCAGTCGTTCAAATAGTTTCATATGATATAGCGGGCCCGATGAATCAGTTGAATGGACGCGCCGCTCCAGATGAGATCGGTATTGCAGATATACATGTTCAACCTTCTGTGGACGAATATCCGGATTCCGCTATGGGAAGCCCAAGTCAGAGCGAGCAGTCATCTAATGATCCTGAGCCAGAGCCAGAGCCTGAGCCTGAGCCAGCGCCAGAGCCGGAGCCAGAAGATGCGGCAGATGACTTGCATATCATGTGGAAACGTTGTTCTATAATGTGAATGGAGTTTCCAATTTATGGATGCTTCTTAAAAAAAAACTGAAGTAGTAAAGTCAGGAGATGTGGAATCTGAGCAAGATAATATATTTGTTTAATTTTAACATATGGCGATTTTACAGTCTTCCGTGAGTCTAAAGCGGTGTATATTTTTTGAATAATCTTAAAATCTGTATTTCAGCTAAATACATTCCGATAATCTATTCTATTTTATGGGCTACTGACGCTGCGTGTGGCCCCCTGCAAGCCCCCCTGCCACCCCCCCCCCCCCGCCTGCTACGCGCCTGCAAAGCTCGCACAACCCTTCTAGCCGCCCAGCTCGTTGGCATGTAATGAAATTAAAGGCGTAATGTAATACAGCTGGTAAAGTTTTCACAGCGGTTTTTTGCATAGCTGCTGGCTGGTTGCGAATGTACAGCTCCCCCATATCTTGAGGCTCTTTTATTCCCGCTAGACAGCCATTAAATTTAATTAATATGTTTTACTTTTTTTCATATTTTGTTTGCCTCATTTTGTAAGTGAGGCTTCAAAAACTACGAAAACCGCTTGTGGGGCTTTTATTGTAATTCAATTATTGCGCCGAGCTTCAAGTGTGTATATCGAAATTAAGTGATTAAAAATCAAATGCAATCAATCAATTCTCGAGTGGTGGAAAGTGAGTGCAAAGCGTATTTGCTTCTTTGTTATTAACAAAATGTTTAATAAATATATAATTGATATGAAAGTATATGACCTTTTTGGATTTTGATTACAGCTAAACTGCAATTTATTGATTATTTTAAATGTCATTTTATTTTAAGGATTTTACATAATGAAAGTCATATATTAAGGGTATTCATACTTGCCTATCAGTGTATATACATACAAACGCACACATGCTGCAGTGCAAGCAGTGCAGACGGTTTAAGCAGTTAGCTTGCTTTTTCACTGAAGCCTACACAATGGAAAGTACAATCTTAAATAACTTCTGTGTTTCTTGTCCGATCTTTCTGACATGGTTTGGATTTAACATTGGCGCGGCTTAAGCAGTTAGCTTGTTTTTTCACTGAACCCCCACACAATGGAAAGTAAAATCTTAAATAACTTCTGTGTTTATTGTCCGATCTTTCTGAAATTGTTTGGATTTAACATTGGCTATAAAATGATGAATGATGATATGACCAAACCAAATTGCAAGGTCATACCTTCAAAAATGTGTTTTTTTTGGCGGATTTGGGGGTGGTATGAAAAAAGGGGAAATATTTTTAAAATGTGTATGATATTCGAGATTATACATGAAAAATTTGGGTCCTCTACCTATTATAACTTTTATATTTAGCGATAACTTTTGAACGGGACGAGTTATCGATAAAATGAAATTAACTTGATCTGTCCCGGCACTACGAGAACTTATATTCCAAATATGAAGTCTCTAGCTCTTGTAGTCTCTGATATCTGTGTGTTCATACAGACAGACGGACAGACAGACAGACGGACATGGCTAAATCGACTCGGCTGTTGATACTGATCAAGAATACATATACTTTATATGATCGGAGATGCTTCCTTATGCCTGTTACATACTTTTGCACTACTTCATTATAAACTTTTTACCATTTTTATTTGTGTTTAGGTTATAGTACTCTGACACTCTAAAGAAAATAATTTGCATGTATTATGAAATTTACCTTAGAAAAACTAGATTGAAAATAAGAATTAGGGCATTTGTGTGTTGCGCCTGTTACAGGGCGTTTCGTTTACGGTAATGCAATCCTAGTATACATCGCATGAGTGGCAATAATAATAATCGATAACAACGATGCCCATTTGACAAATGTAATTGTCGTAGTCAGTGTATGTTCTTGAAATCAGAGATGTTTTAATGCAATCTAAGTATATATCTGTAGTTGGCGATGCATTTAAATTTCCATCACTGAAACATTGCTCGGACTTCTCACTCATATATCCACAATAATTCAACACAATTAGTTAAACGAAAGCTAGTTAAACAAAAATGACTCCTCCAAAAACAAGCGCAAACGCGCCGACACAGGAGACAGAGGATACCCAGGGCAATCCACAGCCCGGGGCCAATTCCACGCCTACTAACGACCGTCCCACCTTGGCAGTTGTGCGCCGCCAACGCAAGAGGGCTAGGCTTGGGACTCCCAGTACTATGCAATTGCGACCACGCAATTTAAATGCTAGGG
This sequence comes from Drosophila flavopinicola, assembly GCA_035042425.1. Classification (NCBI taxonomy): domain Eukaryota; kingdom Metazoa; phylum Arthropoda; class Insecta; order Diptera; family Drosophilidae; genus Drosophila; species Drosophila flavopinicola. The sequence continues at coordinate 12,483 of JAWNLL010000236.1, read as the reverse complement.
TCACAGGACGACGTCCACTATATGTAGTGGAGAATGCGGCGGAGAATAACTCGCCTAAGACGCCCAAAAAGACACAGCACAACAGACGTAAATCGTGAGTAAATGATAAAAAATATTAATTTTATAATAGCTAAATACTAAATTCTGCCAACCTAGAGCTCCATCAAAGAATGCCTCGTCCAGTACTGCATCAAAGAATTCCGCTTCTAGTACTGCATCAAAGAAGTCTTCGGCAAAAAGGCGTTCCGCCAAACCCAAATCGCCTTCCAAGCCACGCGTATTAAAAAGCTTATTGCGCTTCAACTTGGATCCAATCACAGGTCGACGTTCTTTAAACTCTGCAAAACGGAAGTCGTAAGTTGACAATATTTTCTAAAGTTGTATATATAATAACATATATATACATATATATATATAATGTATTAGCGAGGAAGAGCCGTCAACGGAAAACGTCAGTTCACCGCCCAAGCGTAGGCGTTATAATACTAGAAGTAGCGTCGCTCTTCCAGCTGTTGCTGTGCCCCAGGTGGAGCAACAAATAGCAGAAGCTCCCGTGCTGGTGGTGGAGCGCGTGCCACAAGCTGAGCGCATTCCGATACCTAGGGCAGTCGTTCAAATAGTTTCATATGATATAGCGGGCCCGATGAATCAGTTGAATGGACGCGCCGCTCCAGATGAGATCGGTATTGCAGATATACATGTTCAACCTTCTGTGGACGAATATCCGGATTCCGCTATGGGAAGCCCAAGTCAGAGCGAGCAGTCATCTAATGATCCTGAGCCAGAGCCAGAGCCTGAGCCTGAGCCAGCGCCAGAGCCGGAGCCAGAAGATGCGGCAGATGACTTGCATATCATGTGGAAACGTTGTTCTATAATGTGAATGGAGTTTCCAATTTATGGATGCTTCTTAAAAAAAAACTGAAGTAGTAAAGTCAGGAGATGTGGAATCTGAGCAAGATAATATATTTGTTTAATTTTAACATATGGCGATTTTACAGTCTTCCGTGAGTCTAAAGCGGTGTATATTTTTTGAATAATCTTAAAATCTGTATTTCAGCTAAATACATTCCGATAATCTATTCTATTTTATGGGCTACTGACGCTGCGTGTGGCCCCCTGCAAGCCCCCCTGCCACGCCCCCCCCCGCCTGCTACGCGCCTGCAAAGCTCGCACAACCCTTCTAGCCGCCCAGCTCGTTGGCATGTAATGAAATTAAAGGCGTAATGTAATACAGCTGGTAAAGTTTTCACAGCGGTTTTTTGCATAGCTGCTGGCTGGTTGCGAATGTACAGCTCCCCCATATCTTGAGGCTCTTTTATTCCCGCTAGACAGCCATTAAATTTAATTAATATGTTTTACTTTTTTCCATATTTTGTTTGCCTCATTTTGTAAGTGAGGCTTCAAAAACTACGAAAACCGCTTGTGGGGCTTTTATTGTAATTCAATTATTGCGCCGAGCTTCAAGTGTGTATATCGAAATTAAGTGATTAAAAATCAAATGCAATCAATCAATTCTCGAGTGGTGGAAAGTGAGTGCAAAGCGTATTTGCTTCTTTGTTATTAACAAAATGTTTAATAAATATATAATTGATATGAAAGTATATGACCTTTTTGGATTTTGATTACAGCTAAACTGCAATTTATTGATTATTTTAAATGTCATTTTATTTTAAGGATTTTACATAATGAAAGTCATTTATTAAGGGTATTCATACTTGCCTATCAGTGTATATACATACAAACGCACACATGCTGCAGTGCAAGCAGTGCAGACGGTTTAAGCAGTTAGCTTGCTTTTTCACTGAACCCCACACAATGGAAAGTAAAATCTTAAATAACTTCTGTGTTTATTGTCCGATCTTTCTGAAATTGTTTGGATTTAACATTGGCTATAAAATGATGAATGATGATATGACCAAACCAAATTGCAAGGTCATACCTTCAAAAATGTGTTTTTTTTGGCGGATTTGGGGGTGGTATGAAAAAAGGGGAAATATTTTTAAAATGTGTATGATATTCGAGATTATACATGAAAAATTTGGGTCCTCTACCTATTATAACTTTTATATTTAGCGATAACTTTTGAACGGGACGAGTTATCGATAAAATGAAATTAACTTGATCTGTCCCGGCACTACGAGAACTTATATTCCAAATATGAAGTCTCTAGCTCTTGTAGTCTCTGATATCTGTGTGTTCATACAGACAGACGGACAGACAGACAGACGGACATGGCTAAATCGACTCGGCTGTTGATACTGATCAAGAATACATATACTTTATATGATCGGAGATGCTTCCTTATGCCTGTTACATACTTTTGCACTACTTCATTATAAACTTTTTACCATTTTTATTTGTGTTTAGGTTATAGTACTCTGACACTCTAAAGAAAATAATTTGCATGTATTATGAAATTTACCTTAGAAAAACTAGATTGAAAATAAGAATTAGGGCATTTGTGTGTTGCGCCTGTTACAGGGCGTTTCGTTTACGGTAATGCAATCCTAGTATACATCGCATGAGTGGCAATAATAATAATCGATAACAACGATGCCCATTTGACAAATGTAATTGTCGTAGTCAGTGTATGTTCTTGAAATCAGAGATGTTTTAATGCAATCTAAGTATATATCTGTAGTTGGCGATGCATTTAAATTTCCATCACTGAAACATTGCTCGGACTTCTCACTCATATATCCACAATAATTCAACACAATTAGTTAAACGAAAGCTAGTTAAACAAAAATGACTCCTCCAAAAACAAGCGCAAACGCGCCGACACAGGAGACAGAGGATACCCAGGGCAATCCACAGCCCGGGGCCAATTCCACGCCTACTAACGACCGTCCCACCTTGGCAGTTGTGCGCGGCCAACGCAAGAGGGCTAGGCTTGGGACTCCCAGTACTATGCAATTGCGACCACGCAATTTAAATGCTAGGGTCACAGGACGACGTCCACTATATGTAGTGGAGAATGCGGCGGAGAATAACTCGCCTAAGACGCCCAAAAAGACACAGCACAACAGACGTAAATCGTGAGTAAATGATAAAAAATATTAATTTTATAATAGCTAAATACTAAATTCTGCCAACCTAGAGCTCCATCAAAGAATGCCTCGTCCAGTACTGCATCAAAGAATGCCTCGTCCAGTACTGCATCAAAGAATTCCGCTTCTAGTACTGCATCAAAGAAGTCTTCGGCAAAAAGGCGTTCCGCCAAACCCAAATCGCCTTCCAAGCCACGCGTATTAAAAAGCTTATTGCGCTTCAACTTGGATCCAATCACAGGTCGACGTTCTTTAAACTCTGCAAAACGGAAGTCGTAAGTTGACAATATTTTCTAAAGTTGTATATATAATAACATATATATACATATATATATATAATGTATTAGCGAGGAAGAGCCGTCAACGGAAAACGTCAGTTCACCGCCCAAGCGTAGGCGTTATAATACTAGAAGTAGCGTCGCTCTTCCAGCTGTTGCTGTGCCCCAGGTGGAGCAACAAATAGCAGAAGCTCCCGTGCTGGTGGTGGAGCGCGTGCCACAAGCTGAGCGCATTCCGATACCTAGGGCAGTCGTTCAAATAGTTTCATATGATATAGCGGGCCCGATGAATCAGTTGAATGGACGCGCCGCTCCAGATGAGATCGGTATTGCAGATATACATGTTCAACCTTCTGTGGACGAATATCCGGATTCCGCTATGGGAAGCCCAAGTCAGAGCGAGCAGTCATCTAATGATCCTGAGCCAGAGCCAGAGCCTGAGCCTGAGCCAGCGCCAGAGCCGGAGCCAGAAGATGCGGCAGATGACTTGCATATCATGTGGAAACATTGTTCTATTTTGTGAATGGAGTTTCCAATTTATGGATGCTTCTTAAAAAAAACTGAAGTATAAATTAAAAAAATGTAAATAAAGTCAGGAGATGTGGAATCTGAGCAAGATAATATATTTGTTTAATTTTAACATATGGCGATTTTACAGTCTTCCGTGAGTCTAAAGCGGTGTATATTTTTTGAATAATCTTAAAATCTGTATTTCAGCTAAATACATTCCGATAATCTATTCTATTTTATGGGCTACTGACGCTGCGTGTGGCCCCCTGCAAGCCCCCCTGCCACGCCCCCCCCCGCCTGCTACGCGCCTGCAAAGCTCGCACAACCCTTCTAGCCGCCCAGCTCGTTGGCATGTAATGAAATTAAAGGCGTAATGTAATACAGCTGGTAAAGTTTTCACAGCGGTTTTTTGCATAGCTGCTGGCTGGTTGCGAATGTACAGCTCCCCCATATCTTGAGGCTCTTTTATTCCCGCTAGACAGCCATTAAATTTAATTAATATGTTTTACTTTTTTCCATATTTTGTTTGCCTCATTTTGTAAGTGAGGCTTCAAAAACTACGAAAACCGCTTGTGGGGCTTTTATTGTAATTCAATTATTGCGCCGAGCTTCAAGTGTGTATATCGAAATTAAGTGATTAAAAATCAAATGCAATCAATCAATTCTCGAGTGGTGGAAAGTGAGTGCAAAGCGTATTTGCTTCTTTGTTATTAACAAAATGTTTAATAAATATATAATTGATATGAAAGTATATGACCTTTTTGGATTTTGATTACAGCTAAACTGCAATTTATTGATTATTTTAATTGTCATTTTATTTTAAGGATTTTACATAATGAAAGTCATTTATTAAGGGTATTCATACTTGCCTATCAGTGTATATACATACAAACGCACACATGCTGCAGTGCAAGCAGTGCAGACGGTTTAAGCAGTTAGCTTGCTTTTTCACTGAACCCCACACAATGGAAAGTAAAATCTTAAATAACTTCTGTGTTTATTGTCCGATCTTTCTGAAATTGTTTGGATTTAACATTGGCTATAAAATGATGAATGATGATATGACCAAACCAAATTGCAAGGTCATACCTTCAAAAATGTGTTTTTTTGGCGGATTTGGGGGTGGTATGAAAAAAGGGGAAATATTTTTAAAATGTGTATGATATTCGAGATTATACATGAAAAATTTGGGTCCTCTACCTATTATAACTTTTATATTTAGCGATAACTTTTGAACGGGACGAGTTATCGATAAAATGAAATTAACTTGATCTGTCCCGGCACTACGAGAACTTATATTCCAAATATGAAGTCTCTAGCTCTTGTAGTCTCTGATATCTGTGTGTTCATACAGACAGACGGACAGACAGACAGACGGACATGGCTAAATCGACTCGGCTGTTGATACTGATCAAGAATACATATACTTTATATGATCGGAGATGCTTCCTTATGCCTGTTACATACTTTTGCACTACTTCATTATAAACTTTTTACCATTTTTATTTGTGTTTAGGTTATAGTACTCTGACACTCTAAAGAAAATAATTTGCATGTATTATGAAATTTACCTTAGAAAAACTAGATTGAAAATAAGAATTAGGGCATTTGTGTGTTGCGCCTGTTACAGGGCGTTTCGTTTACGGTAATGCAATCCTAGTATACATCGCATGAGTGGCAATAATAATAATCGATAACAACGATGCCCATTTGACAAATGTAATTGTCGTAGTCAGTGTATGTTCTTGAAATCAGAGATGTTTTAATGCAATCTAAGTATATATCTGTAGTTGGCGATGCATTTAAATTTCCATCACTGAAACATTGCTCGGACTTCTCACTCATATATCCACAATAATTCAACACAATTAGTTAAACGAAAGCTAGTTAAACAAAAATGACTCCTCCAAAAACAAGCGCAAACGCGCCGACACAGGAGACAGAGGATACCCAGGGCAATCCACAGCCCGGGGCCAATTCCACGCCTACTAACGACCGTCCCACCTTGGCAGTTGTGCGCGGCCAACGCAAGAGGGCTAGGCTTGGGACTCCCAGTACTATGCAATTGCGACCACGCAATTTAAATGCTAGGGTCACAGGACGACGTCCACTATATGTAGTGGAGAATGCGGCGGAGAATAACTCGCCTAAGACGCCCAAAAAGACACAGCACAACAGACGTAAATCGTGAGTAAATGATAAAAAATATTAATTTTATAATAGCTAAATACTAAATTCTGCCAACCTAGAGCTCCATCAAAGAATGCCTCGTCCAGTACTGCATCAAAGAATGCCGCGTCCAGTACTGCATCAAAGAATTCCGCTTCTAGTACTGCATCAAAGAAGTCTTCGGCAAAAAGGCGTTCCGCCAAACCCAAATCGCCTTCCAAGCCACGCGTATTAAAAAGCTTATTGCGCTTCAACTTGGATCCAATCACAGGTCGACGTTCTTTAAACTCTGCAAAACGGAAGTCGTAAGTTGACAATATTTTCTAAAGTTGTATATATAATAACATATATATACATATATATATATAATGTATTAGCGAGGAAGAGCCGTCAACGGAAAACGTCAGTTCACCGCCCAAGCGTAGGCGTTATAATACTAGAAGTAGCGTCGCTCTTCCAGCTGTTGCTGTGCCCCAGGTGGAGCAACAAATAGCAGAAGCTCCCGTGCTGGTGGTGGAGCGCGTGCCACAAGCTGAGCGCATTCCGATACCTAGGGCAGTCGTTCAAATAGTTTCATATGATATAGCGGGCCCGATGAATCAGTTGAATGGACGCGCCGCTCCAGATGAGATCGGTATTGCAGATATACATGTTCAACCTTCTGTGGACGAATATCCGGATTCCGCTATGGGAAGCCCAAGTCAGAGCGAGCAGTCATCTAATGATCCTGAGCCAGAGCCAGAGCCTGAGCCTGAGCCAGCGCCAGAGCCGGAGCCAGAAGATGCGGCAGATGACTTGCATATCATGTGGAAACATTGTTCTATTTTGTGAATGGAGTTTCCAATTTATGGATGCTTCTTAAAAAAAAACTGAAGTATAAATTAAAAAAATGTAAATAAAGTCAGGAGATGTGGAATCTGAGCAAGATAATATATTTGTTTAATTTTAACATATGGCGATTTTACAGTCTTCCGTGAGTCTAAAGCGGTGTATATTTTTTGAATAATCTTAAAATCTGTATTTCAGCTAAATACATTCCGATAATCTATTCTATTTTATGGGCTACTGACGCTGCGTGTGGCCCCCTGCAAGCCCCCCTGCCACGCCCCCCCCCCCGCCTGCTACGCGCCTGCAAAGCTCGCACAACCCTTCTAGCCGCCCAGCTCGTTGGCATGTAATGAAATTAAAGGCGTAATGTAATACAGCTGGTAAAGTTTTCACAGCGGTTTTTTGCATAGCTGCTGGCTGGTTGCGAATGTACAGCTCCCCCATATCTTGAGGCTCTTTTATTCCCGCTAGACAGCCATTAAATTTAATTAATATGTTTTACTTTTTTCCATATTTTGTTTGCCTCATTTTGTAAGTGAGGCTTCAAAAACTACGAAAACCGCTTGTGGGGCTTTTATTGTAATTCAATTATTGCGCCGAGCTTCAAGTGTGTATATCGAAATTAAGTGATTAAAAATCAAATGCAATCAATCAATTCTCGAGTGGTGGAAAGTGAGTGCAAAGCGTATTTGCTTCTTTGTTATTAACAAAATGTTTAATAAATATATAATTGATATGAAAGTATATGACCTTTTTGGATTTTGATTACAGCTAAACTGCAATTTATTGATTATTTTAAATGTCATTTTATTTTAAGGATTTTACATAATGAAAGTCATTTATTAAGGGTATTCATACTTGCCTATCAGTGTATATACATACAAACGCACACATGCTGCAGTGCAAGCAGTGCAGACGGTTTAAGCAGTTAGCTTGCTTTTTCACTGAACCCCACACAATGGAAAGTAAAATCTTAAATAACTTCTGTGTTTATTGTCCGATCTTTCTGAAATTGTTTGGATTTAACATTGGCTATAAAATGATGAATGATGATATGACCAAACCAAATTGCAAGGTCATACCTTCAAAAATGTGTTTTTTTTGGCGGATTTGGGGGTGGTATGAAAAAAGGGGAAATATTTTTAAAATGTGTATGATATTCGAGATTATACATGAAAAATTTGGGTCCTCTACCTATTATAACTTTTATATTTAGCGATAACTTTTGAACGGGACGAGTTATCGATAAAATGAAATTAACTTGATCTGTCCCGGCACTACGAGAACTTATATTCCAAATATGAAGTCTCTAGCTCTTGTAGTCTCTGATATCTGTGTGTTCATACAGACAGACGGACAGACAGACAGACGGACATGGCTAAATCGACTCGGCTGTTGATACTGATCAAGAATACATATACTTTATATGATCGGAGATGCTTCCTTATGCCTGTTACATACTTTTGCACTACTTCATTATAAACTTTTTACCATTTTTATTTGTGTTTAGGTTATAGTACTCTGACACTCTAAAGAAAATAATTTGCATGTATTATGAAATTTACCTTAGAAAAACTAGATTGAAAATAAGAATTAGGGCATTTGTGTGTTGCGCCTGTTACAGGGCGTTTCGTTTACGGTAATGCAATCCTAGTATACATCGCATGAGTGGCAATAATAATAATCGATAACAACGATGCCCATTTGACAAATGTAATTGTCGTAGTCAGTGTATGTTCTTGAAATCAGAGATGTTTTAATGCAATCTAAGTATATATCTGTAGTTGGCGATGCATTTAAATTTCCATCACTGAAACATTGCTCGGACTTCTCACTCATATATCCACAATAATTCAACACAATTAGTTAAACGAAAGCTAGTTAAACAAAAATGACTCCTCCAAAAACAAGCGCAAACGCGCCGACACAGGAGACAGAGGATACCCAGGGCAATCCACAGCCCGGGGCCAATTCCACGCCTACTAACGACCGTCCCACCTTGGCAGTTGTGCGCGGCCAACGCAAGAGGGCTAGGCTTGGGACTCCCAGTACTATGCAATTGCGACCACGCAATTTAAATGCTAGGGTCACAGGACGACGTCCACTATATGTAGTGGAGAATGCGGCGGAGAATAACTCGCCTAAGACGCCCAAAAAGACACAGCACAACAGACGTAAATCGTGAGTAAATGATAAAAAATATTAATTTTATAATAGCTAAATACTAAATTCTGCCAACCTAGAGCTCCATCAAAGAATGCCTCGTCCAGTACTGCATCAAAGAATGCCTCGTCCAGTACTGCATCAAAGAATTCCGCTTCTAGTACTGCATCAAAGAAGTCTTCGGCAAAAAGGCGTTCCGCCAAACCCAAATCGCCTTCCAAGCCACGCGTATTAAAAAGCTTATTGCGCTTTAACTTGGATCCAATCACAGGTCGACGTTCTTTAAACTCTGCAAAACGGAAGTCGTAAGTTGACAATATTTTCTAAAGTTGTATATATAATAACATATATATACATATATATATATAATGTATTAGCGAGGAAGAGCCGTCAACGGAAAACGTCAGTTCACCGCCCAAGCGTAGGCGTTATAATACTAGAAGTAGCGTCGCTCTTCCAGCTGTTGCTGTGCCCCAGGTGGAGCAACAAATAGCAGAAGCTCCCGTGCTGGTGGTGGAGCGCGTGCCACAAGCTGAGCGCATTCCGATACCTAGGGCAGTCGTTCAAATAGTTTCATATGATATAGCGGGCCCGATGAATCAGTTGAATGGACGCGCCGCTCCAGATGAGATCGGTATTGCAGATATACATGTTCAACCTTCTGTGGACGAATATCCGGATTCCGCTATGGGAAGCCCAAGTCAGAGCGAGCAGTCATCTAATGATCCTGAGCCAGAGCCAGAGCCTGAGCCTGAGCCAGCGCCAGAGCCGGAGCCAGAAGATGCGGCAGATGACTTGCATATCATGTGGAAACATTGTTCTATTTTGTGAATGGAGTTTCCAATTTATGGATGCTTCTTAAAAAAAAACTGAAGTATAAATTAAAAAAATGTAAATAAAGTCAGGAGATGTGGAATCTGAGCAAGATAATATATTTGTTTAATTTTAACATATGGCGATTTTACAGTCTTCCGTGAGTCTAAAGCGGTGTATATTTTTTGAATAATCTTAAAATCTGTATTTCAGCTAAATACGTTCCGATAATCTATTCTATTTTATGGGCTACTGACGCTGCGTGTGGCCCCCTGCAAGCCCCCCTGCCACGCCCCCCCCCCCCCCCCGCCTGCTACGCGCCTGCAAAGCTCGCACAACCCTTCTAGCCGCCCAGCTCGTTGGCATGTAATGAAATTAAAGGCGTAATGTAATACAGCTGGTAAAGTTTTCACAGCGGTTTTTTGCATAGCTGCTGGCTGGTTGCGAATGTACAGCTCCCCCATATCTTGAGGCTCTTTTATTCCCGCTAGACAGCCATTAAATTTAATTAATATGTTTTACTTTTTTTCATATTTTGTTTGCCTCATTTTGTAAGTGAGGCTTCAAAAACTACGAAAACCGCTTGTGGGGCTTTTATTGTAATTCAATTATTGCGCCGAGCTTCAAGTGTGTATATCGAAATTAAGTGATTAAAAATCAAATGCAATCAATCAATTCTCGAGTGGTGGAAAGTGAGTGCAAAGCGTATTTGCTTCTTTGTTATTAACAAAATGTTTAATAAATATATAATTGATATGAAAGTATATGACCTTTTTGGATTTTGATTACAGCTAAACTGCAATTTATTGATTATTTTAAATGTCATTTTATTTTAAGGATTTTACATAATGAAAGTCATTTATTAAGGGTATTCATACTTGCCTATCAGTGTATATACATACAAACGCACACATGCTGCAGTGCAAGCAGTGCAGACGGTTTAAGCAGTTAGCTTGCTTTTTCACTGAACCCCACACAATGGAAAGTAAAATCTTAAATAACTTCTGTGTTTATTGTCCGATCTTTCTGAAATTGTTTGGATTTAACATTGGCTATAAAATGATGAATGATGATATGACCAAACCAAATTGCAAGGTCATACCTTCAAAAATGTGTTTTTTTTGGCGGATTTGGGGGTGGTATGAAAAAAGGGGAAATATTTTTAAAATGTGTATGATATTCGAGATTATACATGAAAAATTTGGGTCCTCTACCTATTATAACTTTTATATTTAGCGATAACTTTTGAACGGGACGAGTTATCGATAAAATGAAATTAACTTGATCTGTCCCGGCACTACGAGAACTTATATTCCAAATATGAAGTCTCTAGCTCTTGTAGTCTCTGATATCTGTGTGTTCATACAGACAGACGGACAGACAGACAGACGGACATGGCTAAATCGACTCGGCTGTTGATACTGATCAAGAATACATATACTTTATATGATCGGAGATGCTTCCTTATGCCTGTTACATACTTTTGCACTACTTCATTATAAACTTTTTACCATTTTTATTTGTGTTTAGGTTATAGTACTCTGACACTCTAAAGAAAATAATTTGCATGTATTATGAAATTTACCTTAGAAAAACTAGATTGAAAATAAGAATTAGGGCATTTGTGTGTTGCGCCTGTTACAGGGCGTTTCGTTTACGGTAATGCAATCCTAGTATACATCGCATGAGTGGCAATAATAATAATCGATAACAACGATGCCCATTTGACAAATGTAATTGTCGTAGTCAGTGTATGTTCTTGAAATCAGAGATGTTTTAATGCAATCTAAGTATATATCTGTAGTTGGCGATGCATTTAAATTTCCATCACTGAAACATTGCTCGGACTTCTCACTCATATATCCACAATAATTCAACACAATTAGTTAAACGAAAGCTAGTTAAACAAAAATGACTCCTCCAAAAACAAGCGCAAACGCGCCGACACAGGAGACAGAGGATACCCAGGGCAATCCACAGCCCGGGGCCAATTCCACGCCTACTAACGACCGTCCCACCTTGGCAGTTGTGCGCGGCCAACGCAAGAGGGCTAGGCTTGGGACTCCCAGTACTATGCAATTGCGACCACGCAATTTAAATGCTAGGGTCACAGGACGACGTCCACTATATGTAGTGGAGAATGCGGCGGAGAATAACTCGCCTAAGACGCCCAAAAAGACACAGCACAACAGACGTAAATCGTGAGTAAATGATAAAAAATATTAATTTTATAATAGCTAAATACTAAATTCTGCCAACCTAGAGCTCCATCAAAGAATGCCTCGTCCAGTACTGCATCAAAGAATGCCGCGTCTAGTACTGCATCAAAGAATTCCGCTTCTAGTACTGCATCAAAGAAGTCTTCGGCAAAAAGGCGTTCCGCCAAACCCAAATCGCCTTCCAAGCCACGCGTATTAAAAAGCTTATTGCGCTTCAACTTGGATCCAATCACAGGTCGACGTTCTTTAAACTCTGCAAAACGGAAGTCGTAAGTTGACAATATTTTCTAAAGTTGTATATATAATAACATATATATACATATATATATATAATGTATTAGCGAGGAAGAGCCGTCAACGGAAAACGTCAGTTCACCGCCCAAGCGTAGGCGTTATAATACTAGAAGTAGCGTCGCTCTTCCAGCTGTTGCTGTGCCCCAGGTGGAGCAACAA